>VZSE01003125.1:0-13535 GCA_013398275.1 Promerops cafer | reverse complement strand
TGGGATTGGGATTGGGATTGGGATTGGCCAGCAGAGCCTGTGCGGGTGGAAAGCAGCGATCCAAGGTGGGCTTCTCTTGGCAGGTGTGTGATGCCAAGCACAGCCATGAAGAAGAAGGTAAGGACAGGGAGGAGGATCCTGTGTTTTCCTTCCCCATCCCTGAACACCGTTTGTTGTATCCATCCCTCTGGTGCCTCGGAAGCCTCTGCAGTCAGCGCTGCATCCTCTGTTGGAAGTGCCAGGCGTTAAAACCGGGTTTAATCCTGGCCTAGGCATGGGCTGGGTTTGTGCAGAGCCTTCCCCGGCAGTTGCTGTTCCCCGGGCGCTGCTGGGGCTGTTGCAAAACGCTCTGCACAGCCCCGGCTCCGGGAGGAGGATCTGCTCCAGCCCGTCCCCGTCCCTGGGACAGCCTCCCCAGGTGTCCCAATTCGCTCGGGGCTCCCGGGAGGGTGACATTTAACACCTGGGGAAGGAGCAGCAGCCCTGGGAATGGCAGGGGTGGGTGTATCCCAGCGGGAGCACAGCCAGAGCTCTTAAAGGAATATCTGGCTGCTTTTCCGTGGGATTGGGATCGGGGTTGGGATTGGGTTCCCTGCCTGGCTCTCCGTGCTGCTGTCTGACCCCTTTGCAAGGCCTTTGCAGCCCATACTTTGGGAATTGGGGCTGGTTTGGGCCGTGCCTCAGAGTGGGATCGAGTTTCTGCTTGGGATTTTGTGCTGGTGCTGTGAAATAAGAGCTTGGCTGTTCTCTGGGATCAGCTCAGGGGACGGGACAGGACAGGACAGGGCAGCATCCTGGGGTGGCCTCCCCAGCCTCCCTGCGTGTGGAACAGCCAGGGACACTCCTCGTTGCCAAATCCTGGAGCCTGTGGGCAGCTTCCCTGTGGCCAGGGTGCTGCTGCAGGAGTGACCTGAGCACACAGGATTGGGGAATTCTGCCTTGGTTTTGTCCCGAGGCTGTGGCAGCTCCTGCCCCTGTCCCAGGGTGAGGGTGGGAGGCTGGGCAGGCACTCACTGGGCTGTTCTGAAATCCCTCCTGGATGGGAGACTTGCAGGGCTGCTGCCAAAAGCTGGATTTGGCTTTGTAACTGGAACTTGTTCAACAGCTGGGTTTTGTGTGCAAGGCTATGTTGGCTGCCACTGATGGGTTTGTTTTGTTTAATTTTTATTTTTAGATCACAGTGTAAAGCCTTGCCTGGTGTGGCTGTCTCTGGTGTGGCTGTCTCTGGTGTGACTGTCTCCCCTCATCCCCACCCCCAGCATTCCCTACTTTTTGGCTGCCTCTCCTTTCCCCTGAGGGAATGGGATGGGACATCATGGAGCCAAGAGTCTCCTCTGGAGAGGTGTCACTGGAGCCATAAAGAGTCTCCCCTGCTCTGGGATGCTGAGCTGGGCTGTCTCATCTGCTTTTCCCTTTTTCTTTTTGGGAAACTGGGAATGTCCCTGGTATTTGGGGAAAAGAGAACCAGTCACGTTGTGGGAAGAGCATTATTAGAAGATCTTTAAGGTCCCTCCCAACCCTGTTTGGTTAGGACAGAGTGTTTGGGGTGGAAAACCAGGGGCTGAGGGCTTGAGCCAAAGCTGTTCCTGTTCAAGTCCTTTGGTGCCACCAAAGCCATCAGGTGGGAGGGGCTGGGAGTGGGGAGGGAGCTCCTGCTTTTCCCAAGTCCCGTGTGCATTTTTTGAGAAAAGTGTCCAATGTGGCCATGGCCCAGGGACCAAGGACAGGAGGGGCTGGGATGTCTGTCCTGCTTCCCACCTGCTCCTCCCTGCCCCGCTCCTGGTGCATTCCCAGGACTCTGCCAGTCCTGGCTTCAGTGGCTTTGGCAGCAAGATGTCAACCTGAGGGAGCTGGGGAGGACTCAGTGCTCTGTGGGAGCTCATTTTCCCTTCTCTCCCTCTCTGCAGGTGCTGCTGATGGGTAAAAGTGGCTCTGGGAAGACCAGCATGAGATCCATCATCTTTGCCAACTACATCGCCCGGGACACGCGGCGCCTGGGGGCCACGAGTAAGGACTTGCCGGCCCAGATGCCAGATGCCAGGGCTCCAACCCCCTCATTAGAGGGGCAGGGCCCTTCCCTGCAGCGATCCCTGGCTCGGGTGTGTCCCTGCAGGTCCTCCCAGCTGCCACACCCCGCTGGGAGCCTCGGGATCAGCCAGGGACAGGCAGGAAGTGCAGGGAAGGGAAGGGCAGCACTGGGATTGGCTTTGCTGCTTTATTGTTCAACTTTTATCCTCAACTCCCTTTTTTTGGGATCAGGAAGCAGCCTTTGCTGTTTTATTATTCAACTTTTATCCTTAACTCTTTATTTTTGGGATCAGGAAGCAGCCTTTGCTGTTTTATTATTCAACTTTTATCCTTAACTCTTTATTTTTGGGATCAGGAAGCAGCCTTTGGTGCAGCTACACCTGTCAGAGCCTCCTCTGTGCTGGTGGAACATTCCTGCTGTATCCAGGGATCTCCAGCACAGGGATCCTGCAATGCCCCCGTGATTTTGGCAGGATGATGCACTGCACTTAATGAATGCCTTTCCTTTTTCCCTTTCCAAAGCCTTTGTTGCAAGAAGTGATTCCTCTGGAAGAGGGGGATGAGTTGTTGGGATCTGCTGCTTCTCACTGGGAAGGTCCTGTGAGGATTTAATGTCAGGGATTGGTGTAAATTCCCTCTTTGCCATAAATTTGGCCTCTTCCTGCAGTTCCCTGCATTCCTGGTTTATTTTGTTAAGGATGGCTTAAAGCCCTGCAGAGTCATTCCTGCAATGTGCCAGGGATCAGGGAGTGTGTGATTGAAGGGGAACACTTGCTGCACTTCTCAGGAGAGCAGTGGGCAGGGAGGCCTGAGTTCCTCTGGGAAATGGTGTTTTGGTGGGATTTTACAAACTGGGGCTGCTTTGTGAGGAATGCCCATCCCTGGAAGTGTCCAGGGCCAGGCTGGACGGGGCTTGGGGCAACCTGGGATAGTGGAAGGTGGCAGGGGCTGGAATAAGGGCTTTAATCCCTTCCAGCCCAAAGCATTCCATGATTTTTTGCTGATTTCCATGATTTTTGGCTGCCCAAGCTCTGCCCTGGGTGTGTGGTGCAGTCGGTGAGCTCCTGCTGTCTCTTTGCAGTTGATGTGGAGCATTCCCACGTTAGATTCCTGGGAAACCTGGTGCTGAACCTGTGGGACTGTGGAGGGTAGGTACTGATCATTGCTGCCCTTTCCCAGCCTTTGGGGGAGGCTGTGGGGAATCAGGGGTGCAGCAGAGAGGGTTCTCCCCCCATGGGATGAGGTGGTGCCAAGGGAATGCCCCTTCTCCTGCTGTCCTGAGGTGCTGGCATTGCTCATCCCCAGCTCGATCCAGGTGGGATTCGTGCAGAGAGGCTGTGCTGGAGGTTGATCCTGTAGCTCCTGGGAGCAGCTTTTCTCAAGGAATGCTGTCCTCTCCTCAGCTCCATGGCCTCTGCATCATCTCAGCCATGTTCAGCCAGAGTTGAAAGAGATCTGAGTCCTGGGATTTAAGGCTGAACTGATGCTTTGGGTCATCTTTCACCTGTTCCTGCTGCTGTGGGGTTTCACAAACAGCTCCTTAAAGCCAGAAGCAGCAGGACATGAGGGAAGCTCCAGCTTCCTGTGGGACTGGGGGGCTGATGCTCTCCAGGAGCACCCAGCTTTCCCTGGGAATGCTCGGGGCATGCAGCTCCAGCCTGGCTCCGAGTGGGAGCTGCAGTTCCACATCCCAGCCTTGCCCTGCTGGCAGGAGGTGTTCCCCACAGAGGCAGCGTGCTGGGCAGGAGCTGCTCTAAAGGGAGTCTCCTGCTCTCCTGCTCTGCTCCCTCAGCCAGGACACCTTCATGGAGAACTACTTCACCAGCCAGAGGGACAACATCTTCCGCAACGTGGAGGTGCTGATCTACGTGTTCGACGTGGAGAGCAGGGAGCTGGAGAAGGACATGCACTACTACCAGTCCTGCCTGGAGGCCATTCTCCAGAACTCCCCCGATGCCAAGATCTTCTGCCTGGTGCACAAGATGGACTTGGTGCAGGAGGACCAGCGGGATCTGGTGAGGAGCTGGCAGTTGCCATGGAAATGCATCCCTTGTGCCATGTGGGTCACACCTCAAGGGCAGCCCCTCAGGGCTGTTCCTCGAAGGCTTTCTCAGATGTTCTCAGAGCTTTTCCTGCCTTTTTTTTTAAAGTGTGTCATCCTAGAATGCAGTGGGGAACAGCAGTGGTGATTTTTAGGGACTAAAAAAGCCTTTCCTGCCTGGTTCCAGACCTCCCAGCACAGCTTGGCTCCTTCCAACCCAAACAATTCTGGGATTCTGCAGCAGAATATCCCTGCTGCTCGCTGGGAGGGTTCCTGGCCAGTCCCCTGCTGTATCCCAGAGATCCGTGTGGAACTCACCCCATAAATCCATGCAGCAAGCACAGCTCAGGCAGGAACATTGACACTCCATCCCTGAAGTCTCTTTGTTTCCCAGATCTTTAAGGAGCGTGAGGAGGACTTGAAGCGCCTGTCCCGGCCCTTGGAATGTGTTTGTTTTAGAACTTCCATCTGGGATGAGACCCTGTACAAGGTTGGTGCAGCTTCCTCTCCACATCTGCCTTCCCACTGGGAGCCAGAGCAGGAGGAGGATCCCTGTAGCTGCTGCTGGTGTGTTCAGCTCTGCAGGGTGAAGGTTAAACCCAAATCAATCCTGGGTTTAATTAATTAATTTAAAAAAGTCAGGATGGGTGGTAAATATCAGGAACTTGGTAGATAGGCATCCCAGATATCCCCCTGGCTCTTGGGAAGGGTGAGGTTGGGCACTGCCCAGCACCTGGGTCAGCAGCTGGGCAGGGAGGGGAGGCTGGGCTGGGAAAATCTGAGTGTGGATGGGCACAGATGTTGATCCCAGCAGCCCCAGTCCCTCCTGGGCTTGTTCCTGGCCTGCTGGGAGAAGGTGGAACCTTGTTTGGATCAGGGATGAGCTGCCAAGAGTCCATCTGCGTGCTGACCTTGCTCAGCATTAAAAATCTCTGTAAACTCGAGTGGCAGAAGGAGACAGAAGCATTCCCAACTTAAACCAAGGATTATTTAAGTCTGTTCAGCAGCCCTGTAGTTTCTCTGCCTGCTGGAGAAGAACTGGAGCCAGGTCTGGGCTCCCTCTGGGACCTGGGCACGGAGGGGGGAGAAGCTTCTCAGCCTTGCCCAGGCTGTCAGCACCCAGAAGTGCCAAAACCCCTCTGGGAGCACATTTCCCACGAGAGGCTGAGGGGGACAGGAGCTGATGGGACCTTTCTGTGTCTCCGTGTCCAGGCCTGGTCCAGCATTGTCTATCAGCTGATCCCCAATGTGCAGCAGCTGGAGATGAACCTGAGGAACTTTGCTCAGATCATCGAGGCAGATGAGGTGCTGCTGTTTGAGAGAGCCACGTTCCTGGTGAGTTCCTGGATGGATTCCCTGGATAGAACCTCCCTTTCCTTCCCCTCTGCTCTGGAGCCAGGCTGGGAGAGCTGGGGGGGCTCACCTGGGGAGGAGAAGACTCCAGGGACACCTCAGAGCCCCTTGCAGGGCCTGAAGGGCTCCAGGAGAGCTGGAGAGGGACTGGGGACAAGGGATGGAGGGACAGGACCCAGGGAATGGCTCCCACTGCCAGAGGGCAGGGCTGGATGGGATATTGGGAATTGGGAATTGTTCCCTGGGAGGGTGGGCAGGGGCTGGGATGAAATTCCAGAGCAGCTGGGGCTGCCCCTGGATCCCTGGAGTGCCCAAGGCCAGGCTGGACACTGGGGCTGGAGCAGCCTGGGACAGTGGGAGGTGTCAGGTTGGAACTGGATGAGCTTTGAGGTCCTTCCAAGCCATCACCTTGTGGCATTCCATGGAGGCTGGGAGGTGCCAGCCC
Source organism: Promerops cafer (assembly GCA_013398275.1). Lineage (NCBI taxonomy): Eukaryota > Metazoa > Chordata > Aves > Passeriformes > Nectariniidae > Promerops > Promerops cafer. The sequence goes on along the minus strand of VZSE01003125.1, from coordinate 7,668 downwards.
CAGTGCAGAATGCCCTGATCCAGGCCTTGGGATTCTGAAAGCAGCTACTGGGGCTCTGTGGCCCACGGGGCCATCCCAAAATTCCCCCCTGCAGCAGCTGAGCTGAGCTTTGCTTGGGGTTTCCTCTTGCAGTGTTTCATGTCCCCATTGTGGTGGGACTGCTCCGAGAATCCCTCTCTGCACAGGGCAGGAACCTGCTGTAGCTTCAAAACCAAACCTTTTCACTTCCTCCTGCTGGGGCATTTGAGCTGGATTTCTTTTGATTTTTGATGTTCTGCAAATCCAGAGCATGGATGGAGGATCAGCCATGGGATTGTGATGCTTTTCCAGGTCCCTGTGCTCCAATCCCTCTGCAAAGGTGCTGGATAAAACCACCCTTGGTGCTTGTCCATACTCCTCATTGCTGGACTGGGCTCTTCACACTTTGCACCAAACTATTGCTGAGCTGAAGGAAATATTTGAATTTTTTGGAGTGTTTTCCTTGCTGGTGACTTGGAAATGATAGAGGGAATTTGGGAAAGGAGCCATGACTTTTTTCCCTCCTTAAACTATCAGAAACAAACACTTGCCATGCCTGGCAAGTTCTGCTTTTTGACCTTTTGGAGATAATAAATAGTTCCACCTTGGGGTGTGTGACAGTGTGATTGTTATAAGGACATTTTTAACTGAAAGAAATGATCTTTGCTACAAAAATTCTGTGCTTAATTTGAGTGCAATGGTGACTTCTTAAAAAACTCCTCCCTTTTTTTCATGTATTTAAACCATTCCCAGGACTCTCTTCCCTTGAAGGGAAATCTTCCTGTGAAAATCTCTTTGGGAAATGTTATTCTGAAAACTTTATTCCAAAATTGTGTTTAAATTGTAGTGAAAAAACCTCATCTGGGAAGTTTAGGAAGGAGATTGAACACTGGGAATTGCAAGTCTTGAATGTGGCTAAAGCTGTACTTGTGGGAATAATCAGGCAGGTTTAAAAGTGATGGGTTTAAGGTGGTTAAGGGAAAAAAGAAGAAAAAAATCTCTTAAAAACCTGTTAAATGTGACTCCCTGAATAGAGCACTTTCACATCCCTTTGCAAGGGCTCCTGGCACGTCTGGTGAGAGCTGATTTTGGGATTGTGAAGAGGTCAAAGCAGCTGGCCTAAGGTTTTGAAGAGATTCCTGTCAGGTTTGCTGTGGGGATGGAGCTGTTTGGGCAGGAAATGCAGCCCTCACTCCATGTGGCTGAGGAATAAAGGGCTGGGGCCACCAGCTCGGTGGGAGTGTTCATGGAGATGTTTTCAAGGGTTCCTGAAGCCCCTCAGATCCTCCAGGCACTGGGGGCTGCCCCTGGCTGCTGGATCTCTGGGGAGGAGGAGGAGGAGGGAGCTGCTCTGAGCTCCCTCTGCTCTGACTGGAGGAATTCCCAAGGAACCAGCTGCCTTTGAGCTGCTTTGCTTAGGGAGGAGCAGCTTGATTTGGCTTTGGGATCACTGCCTGGGCAGGATGGGGAATATCCCAGCAGCACCTTAGGGTGCTTATCACAGCACTCAGCCCTTTCCTGAGGTGATGGACACATTTTTTTCCTCTGTTTCCACCTATATTTGGACCAAGATTTAAATTGCTGGTGGGGTGAAGCCCTCAGGGGACAGTGGTGTCACCTGGCAGATCTGTGTGCTGATCCTGTCACTTGAGTGACTCCACGAAAGCCCCAGAAGAATTTCTGGAAACACTTCCCAAGATGCAGTCAGCCAGAAGGGAATCCCTGCCCTGCTCCCCAGCCATCCCCAGAGCTGCTGTGGGAGAGCTGTGCTGGAATCCCTGACTGGCTGTGCCCCTTCTCCAGGTGATTTCCCACTATCAGTGCAAGGAGCAGCGGGATGTGCACAGGTTTGAGAAGATCAGCAACATCATCAAACAGTTCAAGCTGAGCTGCAGGTGAGCTGCTCTCATCAGCACTGGGGAGATCAGGGCTATTCCAGCTTTTTCCAGAGGATCCCAGTTTGACTCCTCAGCAGCTGGAATGCCAGGGTGGAATATTGCTGGAACAGAAATCATTAAATGTTAATTTAACTCCTCCTTTGCTCGTGGTGGGAGAGGTTTGGTGCTGTTTTATTCCAGGCCTCCTTCTCCTGGATCGAGGCAGAGGAATTCCAGGGCTGAACTGATCAGGAGTGTTTCTCTTGGAAACTGGGAATGGCAGCTGGAGAGCTCTGCTCCAGCCCAGGCCCTCAGGGCTGGCTGGGGAGGACGGGGCTTGCAGACACAGTTTATCCCTGTTTTCAGTGGAAAAGTGGGGAGCTTGGCTTTGCACAGCCCTCAGGTTAACAGTCAGGTTAATTCTGAGGGTGTGTGGAGCTGCATAGGATGGAGAAGTTTCTGGGGGGGGGTTTACAGATGTTCAGATGTCTCCAGCTATTCCCATTTTATGCTTTTTTCTGCTGCTCATCCAGAGTGTCCAGCTGGGAATGGCTGAGCCCTGGTATCCATGGGGAGCAGGCCTGCTCAGAGGGGTTGTGTCTGGAATTTCCTTCACTCCATGCACAATCAGCTGATAATTGTTCTCATTTGGCCCAAAGCTGAGGAGTTTTGCCTTTAAAACCAAGCCCAGCCAAAGCCCTGCTGTAACCACACCTTGCCAAGTGGGAATTCCAGCTCCTCCTTGTTCCCAACAGCTCAGATCAGGGATTTTGGCCATGTGGGCACAAAAGCTTTTCATTCACTCGTTTTTTTGCCCTTTATTTCCTTGTTTTTCAGTAAGCTGGCAGCTTCTTTCCAGAGCATGGAGGTCAGGAACTCCAACTTTGCTGCTTTCATTGACATCTTCACATCCAACACCTACGTGATGGTGGTCATGTCAGACCCCTCCATACGTAAGTCAGAGCCAAGAGAAACCTGCTTGGGACCAAAAAAAACCCAGAAAAACCTCAGAAAAGGTGAAATTAGTCCAGTTTAAACTGCGTTTCTCTTGGAAAATGAGTTTTTAATTACGGGACTGATTAAGAGAGAGGGGCTGAGTGTGAGCAGGACTGAGGTGGTGGCACAGCTGAGCTGCTGCTGCTGTCACAGGGAGCCACCAAACCAGACCTGGCTGAGCAGGTCGTGCCTAAAGCCTATTTTGGGCAGCTGGGAGCTGGCAGCCCTGGTGATTTTTGGGGAGGAAGCAGAGCTGGCTCATGTTTGGGTGTTGCTCTGGCTGCCTGGGCTGTCTCGGGTGGACAGGCTCTAATTTTAGCAGCATCTATTTATCCCAAGGAGGAGCTGTGGCAGTGCCAGCCCGCAGCCCTGGGGAGCAGATCCCTGTTTACACAGCTCTTGGAATTCCTGCTGGGAGCTCAGGGGCTCCAGGGACACTGCCCAAGCCTGCTGCTGTGCTTTCCCTGCCCTCCTCACTTCAGGAATCAGGGACAGTGGGAGTGAGGCACCAGCTGGGCATTGCTGGGCTGGGGAGCAGCTCTGGGATGAGCAGCTCTCCCTGGGAGAGGCTTTTCCTCATGTTCCTCTGGGATCAGCCAACAGCCCTGACCACCCCACATTAAATTTACCCAGACCATCCCACACTGAACTTTGCCCTGATCTTCCCACATTAAATTTTACTCAGACCATTCCATGCTGAATTTTGCCCAGACCTTCCCATGCTTAATTTTTACTCATCCCACATTAAATTTTGCCCAGACCTTCCCACATTAAATTTTGCCCAGGCCATCCCAGATCAAATTTTGCCCAGATCTTCCCCTGTTGAATTCTACCCAAACCATCCCACCTTAAACCTTGCCCAGCCCATCTTGCATTAAATTTTGCCCAGCCCATCCCAGTGTGGATTTTGCCTGCCTTGGGAGCAGCAGGATGCACCCAGAGCCTGCAGACAGAGCTGCTGAAGCCAGGCAGCCCCGAGGACGTGGTGACTCTCACCCTTCTCAACTTCTTTTTATCTCCCCTGTCCCTTTTCCGTCGCAGCTTCCGCGGCCACGCTGATCAACATCCGGAACGCCAGGAAACACTTTGAGAAGCTGGAGAGGGTGGATGGACCAAAGCACAGCCTGCTCATGCGCTGATCCCGGTCGCTGGGGCTTTGGGGGGAGAAAAAACAGATCGGGACTACTTCTTTTTAGGAGAATCTAACACTGTCCATGTCTTTGTTGGGCTTTGAAATGAGTGTGCTGCTTGTTTTTTCTCCTTATCACGTTGGACACTAGAGCTGGAGGCTGGCTGGATCTGCTGCGGACCTTCCCGGAATTCCCTGGCTCGGGAGGGTCGGGAAGGAGGCAGGACCGGTGATGTGCCCGCAGGGGGTGTGGCAGAGCCCTCCTGGATGCCTGGCTGCCGGGTGATGGGATATTTACTGTTTCCTTGGATGGTTGCTAGAATAAGTTTATAAATCTCTCTTCGTCTTTGGTCATGGAAATAAATTTTTGCTACCAGAGATTTCAGATCCGAGAGCTTTGCAAAGTGGGTTTGCTTTGTCCCAAATCTTGGGGCAGCTTTGGGAAGTAGGAGCTGCATGACTCTCTTCGTGGTTTTAGGGGGATTTGGCTGAAAGCCATTCCAGAGTTTCACTGGGAATCGCTCAGCAGCATCTCCCTCCCTTTTTTCTCTCTTGCTGCATCAAATTACTGTGTAAAAAAGGGTGTGGTGCCTCCATGCCTGGCTCTTCCCTCTATCCCTGCCCACACAACCGCTGGGAGGAGAGAGTGTGAGGGGTGGGAACGAGGAGCAGAAAGGGCTGGAGAACCTGGGGGCTCCTCACGAAAGCTCCCAGCCCTGCTGCATCCTCCTGGAATGCCGCGGCCGCGTCTCGCACCGCCCACCCGGCAGCTGCCTGCCTCGGCAGGGGCAGCTCCCGTGCCAGAGGAGCTGCTCCCGACGGGAGCCCCTGGAGGGCTGCGACTGGGCTGGGCACGGGGGTTGCGTTTGCCGGGATGCAGGTGTGGAATACCTGGAGTGGGAACCGTGGAACGAGCCCCGCTGTTCCCCCACGGCTGGGATCGGGCTGGGAATGTCACAGCTTCCCACACTCCAGCCCTGCCCTCGGAGCGAGAGGATGATGCGGGTGTTGAAGGCTCTGGAGTCTCCCATCCCGCTGGGGAGCGCCTCGGGAGAGCAGGAGGGGCCGCAGTTCAGGAGATCTGCCGGAGCTGTTCCTCGGAGCCGCGGGAAGGAGGGACAGTGGCGATGCCGCCTCATTGCCGTGGTGACAGGAGTCGCCACCGGGTTTCCTGAGGGAATAAACCGCAGCACATGGAAGGGGCATGATGTCAAAGGGGGAACGAGGCAGGTGACAAAGGGCTGTGAGGGACAAGTGGCCAGGAGCTGGAGCCTCCTGGCCAGTGACCCAGTGGGTTTGGGGCAAAGTTCTGCTGTTCTCCCGGCTTCAAATCCCTTTTCCTGAAGTGCAAGGACTTGGGGGCTCTTTGGGAATCAGCCTGGTCCTTTTGCTGGGGCCAAGGTGCCACTGTGCTCATTTAGCGACAGCCTGTGACAAACACGGGTGGCTGTGTCAGAACAGCTGCTCTGATGGCACCGAGCTGTGTCCTTCCTCCCTTCCCAAAGCAGATCCCAGGCCTTTCTGGGAGCCTGGGGCTGGTGGCTGCTCTGGCTCCTTCCATTCCAAGCAGGGAGGTTTGGGAGATCAGGCTCAGCACCCTCATCCCACCCTCTGGAAAACTCTTCCCACTTTCTCTGGCAGCTCCTGCCCTCAGAAAGAAAAAAAAAAAAAAAGTGATGCCTTCTCCAGATGTTTCTCACACAAACATCATCCCAAACCTGGATGAGGTGGCCATGATCCAGCCTTTTCCTTCAGCACTTGACCTTGGAACGAGGAGAAACTTGATGCCATGTGTCACTGGGATCCTGAATAAATCCCGCCTTGGCGCAGTTCCTTTCCCCTTGGAGCTGGTGTGGGGCCCGGGATGAGTTCCCTGGACAGGCTCTGCTCCCTGGGGTTGTCTTGCAGCTACTTCCAGATTTTTTGACCATTTCTTTCTTGCCTTGGAGCATGGACGGCTCCAGTGGGGTCAGCCCCAGGCTGTTTCCCCCAGGATGAGCTGTGTAGGGTCAACAGTTCCTGAGGGTCTCCCTGGGGATGCTTCCACTTGGTTTTCCCCCTTAGTGGCACAGAATTGTCCCCTGGAGCTGCTGGGGGGGGGTGGACACGGGGCTGTGGTGGCCACACGCTGCTCTCCAGCTGGAACCAGCTCCTCCAACACATCCAGGGGGTCTTGGACTCTCCAAAGTCACCCTGAGTTGTCACTGCTGAAGTGTGGCCTGTGGGCACCTTGTGAGGAGCACCCGCACCATTCCCTGCCCAGGGTCCAACCCCTCCTGCCCAAATCCATCCTTGGGGATGCGCAGCTGCCAGGGAGAGCAGGAGAGGGGACCTGGGGGAGCCCCTGCCCTGCTCCCCCCTCTCTGCTGTGTTTTTTGGGAGGTCACCTGTGCCTGCTGTTGGTCCTTCAGCTCGGTGACACTGGGGCGGGGGTGCATTTGGGTGCAGGGCCCACTCATCCCCCAAAAGGTTTTCTGGTCCCCAAAATCTCCCCGGGGGAGGTTGGCCAGGGGAGGGTCCCTGCCTGAGCCTATCCCGGTGCATCCCTGGGTGTTTCCTGAGGAGGTTTTTGCCAAAAAGAGGTCGGTTTGGTCCTGGTTGTGGTGTGGTAGTTTGGCAGAAGTGGGGGGGTCACGGGGGTCCCCTCCTCACCCCTGGATGAGCTCTGCGTGTGCCAAGGTCACCACCTTGGTGGCCGTGACCTGCTCCTCGAGTGACCCCTGGCAGGGCTACTGTGAGTAGGGGCCAACTGGCTGGGTCCCCATGCCCAGGATTTCCCATCCCTGGGGATGAGCTGGGTCAGGGCTGGGGGTCTGCACTTGGGGGGTTCTGGGGTGATTAACCCAGCCTGGGCCTGCCCCTGGCAAACTCAGAGCAGGGCGGGGATCTGGGGATCTTGGGGACACCCCGAGGCTGGGGACGCAGCGCTGCGAGCAGCCAGGTCCCCTGGGGACAAGAGGCTGGAAAACCATTGGGGTCCAGGGAATGAGCGGGGGGTGGGTTCCCACTGGCAGCTCCACCCCAGGCCATGGGATCCCCAAGACCCCCAGACCCCCCCCAAGGAAGGGGCCAGGGGACCCCCAGACCCCTCTGTGGCTGCAGCCCCCTAGAGAGGCTCCCCCAACTCTGCCAGGACCCTGCCACCCTGGGGGACCCCACTGGGGGTGCTGAGGGGGTACCCCACATATTTGGGGGGCTTACCTGTGTGGTGGGGGGGCCTCGGGAGGAGAAGTGCAGGCAGAGCCCCCCCAGGGAACGCGTGGGTGCTCGGATTTGGGGGTGCTCGGATTTGGGGGTGCTCCTAGCCCCTGTGGATGGAGGGCAGGGGGACCACAGGACCCTAAATGGGGGGGGGTCTCTGCTCCCCCTCATCACTGCCACAAATTCCCCGGGTCTGAGCCCTCCAGCAGCACCCCCCCCGATTTTGGGGTGCTCTCCGTGTGAGGGGGTGGGAGCAAGTTGGGGTCCACCCCCCCTCCCCCAAATCGTGCACGTTCCCATGGCAACGCCGGATGCGAGGGGAGCCGCCCATTGGCTGCCGATGATGTAATCTCAAGGGCGGGGCACCCCCACCCCAAAAAAAAAGAGGGTGGGGGAGGGGAGCTCCGCCCCACGCGGCCCCTCCCCGCCCGTGGGGGCCCCACCCCG
>VZSE01003124.1:0-99086 GCA_013398275.1 Promerops cafer | reverse complement strand
TATATATATATATATTTGCTTTTGGGAAGACTTTGACTTCAAACACCTGACCTTCCTAACACCTGCCCCCAGTCCTGCTGGAACTCCAAAGGACTAAGCATCTGCTTCTCATTAGCCTCTCCACAAGTGTTCATCCAATTTGCAAGTTTGCCCTGGGCAGGATTTTTCAAGCGCTTCCTGACCTGTACTTACTAATGCCTGAGTATTCCCACCTATTTGCTATTCTCCTGTTTAGATTCAACTGCTGAAATAGGTACTGCTCAGAAGCCAGAATTACAAGGGAATTGTTATCTTTAACTAACAAAACCTTTCACAATTCAGTCCAAACTGCATAACATTTTATTTGGCTGAAAATGCTTTTATTAAGTCCAGACTGTAATTTAGGTACTAGTAAGAATTTAACTTTGCAGTTTCTACTCCGAGGCATTTTCTGGAGCCTGTCATTTAACCAGAATCTCCCTGGCTTTTTTGTAGCCTTCCATTTTTTTCCCCAAACTACCTCATAAAGACTTGCAAGGTGCACGCATTTGTTTTATAAACCATCTCAGCTCTCCCTTCTCTGCTGGGACTAAGTACAAAGGGATTCAGGAGAAAGTCATTTTGTGAAATGATACTTTGCATATTTATTCAGAGAAGCCCTTCACTTGGGGAAAATGCAAGGGCTGGTTTTCTTAACAAGAAGATAATAAAGAAAAATTATTTCATTTATTCAAAGTACATCTGCACTGCAAAAGAAAGGTATGATGATAAATTGTACTAACACATCCAAGCCACCCAGTTCAGAGACTACAGAGGGCGTGCCTATGATGGAACTCTTTATGGTCAAGATTCATGAGTATTTAGTCAGAATAGGATAAGTTATTTCAATCATCTCTGGTTCCTGCAGAAACTCTTCAGATGATGGTGGTAACACTGGATTAGGCCTTCCAAAAAATAGGCCCAACCAAGGCCAAATACATGACAACAGCAAAATATCTCCCTCCCCAACTATAAATGAGGGAAACAGATGTACCACTGAAATGATGCACAATAAATGGTGATTAACAACATCAGCAGCTCCTGCTTTTAAAAACATCGATCACGAGCAATTTTAATTAAAGTGAACAGTGAAGTAGGTGATTTGGCTCAGCATCCATGAATTTATCAAGTGGGATGTTTCTAATGCCTGATTACAAGCTGTAGTCACTGCTACCATCAGGCCTAAGCAGAATTAGCCATCATTAATGTCATTAGCTTCTGGGGGTGAAATATGATGAATATACATCATCTCGGATGGCAGCTTATTCAACTGAACCAGTGTCAGGCAGCATTGCCACCTCACAGTTTTCTAGCAACGTGGTTCTTGGAGCACCAAATGGTTGGTGGTCTAATGAAACTGTATTTTTCTTTTAAGAATACCATCTCTTAGTTTCTCTATTTTATTTTGAATATACCTGGATATGGAGCTATGGGCTTGATTGCTTTCCTGAGGAAAAGGGGAACTGAACTGGTGAATTATGAGCATTCAGATATTAATACTGCAGCAAAAGTTGAGCTTATATGTCACATTCTGCCAGGGCAAAGGAGAAGAGATGTGTTAGGGAGAGATAACCAAATGACAATCTTTACATACCGGCTGTTTTAGCTGTGCCTGGATACAACTTTGCTTCTATTTATTGCAGCTCAGAGGCTTTGATATAAAAAATTTGACAGATTATCCAAAAGGGTTGAAATAATGAAGACACATGAGAATAAAGAACGAAAGGGTGATGAGGAAAGATTAGAAAAATGGATAAATAAACACCCTATGGAATTTGAACACCACGAAGCACACTTTGAGGGATCAAAAAAGGGACGTACATAAACAGAGAGGGAGAAGAAGAAAGAAACAAAGCTACAGACAACAATATAACGATCCGAGATTGCCGTAAGTAATAATATCATGTTTGGAACAATGTGTTTCTCTGTTAAAGAAAGAAAATATGGCACCACAGTACATAAACAGGGAAATTAGAATGCAAGGGAGACATGAATTTAGCAGAAAGAAAGTAAAAGGGGAGGTTTGACGACTAATATTTGTCTTGAGCTTGTCCTTGTCACCAAACTTAGTCTTGGGGTATTTGAAAATGGAAGAATAGATAAGGAATGGTCAAACAGGAATGTTGGCATGTAACAGAAGTGTGAGAAATGCTTTGTACCATTGTGTATTTTGCTTTAAAAAAAAATTTCTGATCTGCAATGATCCAGATGGACAAAATGCTCACACAAGGACTTGAAACATAAATCAGAACTGAGTAGGAGATGGAGATTTAACATCAATATCAGACACATTTTGGTGATCCAGAACCATTAAGGGCAGCATTTCCTCCTTCTGCATGAGGTAGGCAGGTACAAAGTTTTCTATATTGCACAAACACTTGGAAGTTGAAATTCAGGGACATGAAAATGGTGGGGGGAGGAGGGGGAGCAGGCACATTTTGGTTCCAGCATGCCTGAGAAAACACAAAGAAGCACATTTACAAAGGCAGGCACAGACAAATCCAGGGCATGCCAAAGCAATGAACACAGAGAAGTTGCTCTGAAACAACATCATCTGCTTACAAACTAAGAGGATCAATCCCATCACTACCATGCCAGAAAAATTCCCTGCAAAAAGCCTGACTCTTTCTGCTTGACTATGGGAAGGATGCATTCCACAATAAGGAATACCAACAGGTAATGAATATAAAAATTTGTTGGGCATACGCTCTCTCACCTTTCTTGTTGGTTCTGGCATGCTTTCAGTCTTCCTGTTTCACACAAGCAGGGGAAAACTGCCCTCTGGTTATGGAAGTGTGGACTCAACTGTTCAAGGAGGACATGTTAGTGGATAATTCTGCCCAAACACTAAGACTGAGATCATCACCCAAGGTTTCTGTCCAAACTACATCAAGCAGTATGAACAAAAATCACTGTCTTTTGTGAGTTCCACCTCTCTGGAAGTGCATGGCTCTCTGGCTAAGATTTAATTCATAAAGGTTTAATACAGCCAATATATGTAAAAGAAAGTGCAGAAAGGTATGGAAACTCGTAAAACTCAGCAATACACTGATTTATCTCTTTAGAAAAAGATTTACAATGTAATATTTCAATGAGAATAGAATAAATAATATTTTTTAGTAAGACCACTAGTAAACTAAATGTGCTACAGCTAATCACAGTCTGCAGAAATGTGTGTTCTTGGCTTAGAGCTTCCATTCATGCAGTCATCTTCTAGGAAAGGCATACCAAGAGCAAACAAAACATTCATTTACCTATAATTGTCCCAATTAAAATTATTCTTTTCCCTAGCAGTGATGCTCTTCCATGACAAGCCACGGGAAGTGATACTACAGTAACACACCTTTTATACCATATTTTCTGTTACCAAAGCAACTAACTCTATTTGTTATATTTGTTTTCATCTCTGCTATGAAGAAAACTCTAAATCCTATCTGACAGGCATCACTAGGAGTTGATATGGGAGTCAGCTTTGAAAACACAGGCTGATAAACTGTTTACTTCAATATGGACTGCATGTAGTTTTATATTTGGTGAGAACAGTTTTTCAGATGAAAGAAATTACTATTTCGTCAGGATAAATACTGAAGTACCAGTCATATTACTTAAATTATATTATTCCAATTACAGTGGTTTTGTAATTTAGAGACCTTAAAAGATAATGTGACATCATCCTACAGGAATAATACTAAAAAGCCTCTCAGGTAAGGGTATAAATTTTGTAACTGACTACTGAACATGGCTGTTTCTTTATATGGAACTATGATTTAATATATAATTTCTGCATAACGTAAATGGCTCCAAGCAACTACTAGCAATTCAGGAAAATCATATTTAATGAGTTGTCAAATAAGGCTCACAAAAGCATGCCCCTTCTGATTACTTTCCAATATATCTACTCTGGTCCTAAATAGAGATTATGCTGTCATGATTTTTTTTTAACCTAGGTAAGTACTATGATGCCCATTTGATACACAGAATAGTTTATGCTTTTAATTGCTCATTTCTTTGCTTCATATTAGCTATGCAAATAAAAAACAATGTTCAAAATTATTTTTTTAATTTGCTATTTGAAAAATTTACTGATTTCAAATTTTAAAAAAACCCAGAAATTTCATTCTATTGTTTGTTCTCTGTACAGATAAAGTAATGTTTAAAAAATGCAAATGGGATGTACAGAAGTGTATCAAAATTAACAGATGAATAAAAGCCAAGAGACAAGAACCTTGGGAGAACCGTGCAGTGCTAAAATGCAGCATCACACATTCTCTTACTCAACATCAAATTGCAAGAGAAAAAAGAAATCTGGTACTGATACGTCACTATCTGCCTGAAAGCCCTTCATACATTTTTAGGCATCATGGAAGGTACCTCCAGGAGAAAAACCTGTGAATAAGCAATTTCTAATTTTAGCAAAATTTGACTCCACTTCTCGTGATGGAAAGAATCACAGCAGCCAGTGCAAAAAAAACCCCAAACAAACCAACCCCGTGGCAACTTTTATTTCACATTACTGCTGTTGCTGAGGTTCCCATGAGTCTTAACAGGGATTGCACTGATTGCCCTTACAGAGCAAGGACAAGCCCTCCTGAAGAGCCTACAAACTGCCAACGAGGTGACAGGGAATAGGTCAATGAAAGGAAGCAAGATACAGGGACAACGATGGCTTTGCACAGAGCCTGATGGCCACAGCTCACCAGTTCTCTGGGATTTGATAGGAATTTGTACATGCTTAACTTTTACTATGAATTTCCATTACAAGAATGTGCTATTCAAATAATGACAAGCTTCTTAAATACTTTACTCTGCACAGCTGAGATGTGCATGCAAATAAGAATCCCTCTAGTCTACTTTTATTATTTTTTTAATTCTCTTTCAATCCAAATGAAGTACAATTTCCTCTGCACAGAAACATCAAACATTCTCTTCCTCTACATTTTATGATGTAGACTTTCCAGCAATCCCTGGCTTTTATGAGCTGTCTCTCATAACGAACATTGTGGTCCACTGTCTGACAGATCTGTACTTTATCCTTCCCTAATGAGACAGTTCTCCAATTATTGAGCCAACAGGCAGTGTTTCTCTAGAAAGTTTCACCCTTTTAAGCACAGAATTCCCACAGGGTGATTGGCAAATTATCACACATTAAACCCATCACATACACAAACTTGCGGAATTTATTCCTGAGCAAGTAATTTCCTTTCTTTCCCCACCAGTCCAGGATGTTTTTTTTTTTAAAGTGTTCAGTCAGTGTTTCATTAAACCCCCCCCAAAATAACTGATCTTTCTCCCTCTTCTCATCACAAAGATCACCATGTTACAGAACAGCTACAGCAGTAACACCACAGAACAACAAAATGGAGAACTGAGACTGCTTAGTAATGCAGCTTATTAAAGCAACACAGTTATTTCTTTATACCATCTAGACAGTTTGTGGTCGAAGTTGAACCAGGTGGGTGAAAGGGCTATATTAGCTTTTGTCCTGTGTTAATGCCCCTTGGTGCAGTATCTGAGCCCTAGCATCCTGAGATCCATCTGCTGGCAGAGGTTCAAGCATGTGCTCAGTTTTGGGCAGTTCCTGTCCCTGTTTGTACTCAGAACACTTCTAAACACCTAAGCTAAGGTGTTCATCACTAAGGGGGGGGGTGTGGATATTCCTATTCAGGAAGCATCACATACATACTCCACTACACACTTTAACAAAAGGAAGAATCACATCAGGTCACAGCATCATCACTGTTACAACAAATAATTTCTATGAGGCGCCTTGCTATAAAACATATTTTCAACTGATCATTGTATGCCTCTAAGCTGTTTCTGCCACTCAGCCATAGTAAGCAAACACAGTAATACATTTCAAGCATCAAATCAAACAAACCCGCTTCCTCCTAGGAAATATATACTGCATATATAACCAGATAGGGGTAGAATCAAAATTTAAATGCTAGTGATGGCCCCTCTACACATACCGGTGGAGCCACAACTTTCCTAAGCAATTTTCCCAATGTTTTACCAACCTTCCAGTCAGGATACTTCTCGTAATCTCAAACCTAAATGTCCAATCCTGTAATTTCAGTCTGTTTCTTCTTGTCCGGTCCCCAGCCCAGACAACAATTTACTTTTACTCTTCAATAGCTTTTTATGTATTAGTGTTTTTTTATCTTCCTCTCCTCATCTTTTGTCTTCTCTACTCTGTGCTTAAAATTGCTCCTCTTTCACTCTACTTTTGGCGTGTTTCTAACTCCATTTCTGGCTGAGACACTGTCTTTCCCCCACTGGAACCAGTAGCACAACAGGTAACTTCATAATTTTTCCTGTTTAATTGTCATTTCGATAGCTGCTCCTTTCTTGGTTTTCCCATAACAGTGTAAGGTTGTCAACACACCTCCAGTGCATGAGCCACTACAAACTTCAGCTTATTCTCTGAGGCATCTCTATCCATTGCTTTAATCATTCCTCAGCCTTTCTCAATTAAATGAGCATCTCTGTTTAGGTGTAGCTATTTACACTTGATCTCACTGAATACATCTCATTTAATGAAACCCTTATTGAAGAAAAATGATTGCAATTCAATCTACCAAGATCATTTTGGAAGACATGGTTGGGAGCACATCCAAAACAAAGCAGCAGATTCACCTTTGATTAAGAAAAGTATGGGCAACTATAATAATTTCTGGAACCATAGGGAAAGATCACAACCTCCTCATTTGATGCCAACATGATGATTAAGCAAACTGAAAAACTGAAAGTAGTAGATTAATTTTGAAGGATATTATCTGGAAAATATCTAAAAGAAGAAATTTCCTTTTTCCTAAAAAGGAAAAAAAAAGAGGAAGGCTAAGCTGGAGAGAAAACTGAGTCTGAAACCACAACATCAGTCATATCATAGCTTACAAGTTAAACAAGTGTTTCAAAGAAACAAATTAAGTGGATTTATGATACTGCAGAAATTTTCTTCCAAAGCAACTCTTCTGATTGATGGATATGAGTCTATATCAGAAAACAAGATGATAAAGCCAACCTTTAGGAATTTCAGACTTATAACTCATTGCTATGGCAACATTCTCAGCAAGAAATAAGTTTCATTAGAAATAATAAAAAAAATCACTTCACTTTTCCCTAAAACATAACTCTACAGCCTAAGAGAACAAGACAGGTAAAGGCAAGAGTGTAAACCAAACTGTTAGAACAATACACAACAGTGCACCTTTCTAAGCATCTCCCTACAATTCAAATAAAATTCCTCTTTCATGAATTTTATAATTTACAACAGGAGGAGCTGAAAACACATGGGGTTTGAAATAGATATTGAAAATTTTAGCCTGTGAGTTATAATTGAAGATTCAGGCATCACAGAGGCTAAATGTGTCTCCACTCAAATGAAGCTCAATGGAGCTGTGCAGCCTAGCAGAAGTACAGTTTCCTTTTGAAAGTGGATACAAATACCAAGAATATTGGTGCATACCTATTTTTAAAATCCCTAAATACGGGTGGAGACAAATATTTTAGACAATGAAAAAAGTGTTTGTTTCTTAAGTGCTATAAACAGATAAGTGGCAGGCACCTTTCTTGATGTATTTTTATATGTTGCTCTGAATAATTAAATTGTGTTTCTGTACAAACAAGTTATACTAGTATTTGTACTAACTTTGCCAATCACAGCCAAAATATAATTAAATTACCTTTCTTTAAAAAAACACTTAAAAATAAGGTAAGAGTTGAAATTCCCTGTAGATTAACTTTATTATAAATTAAAGAAATATTTATCTAATGAAGCCTCAAATAATACTCCAATTTTAAAGCCCCTGCAAATGCACAGCTAGTATCATGCATTGTGCACAGTGACTGAAGACCCCAGGAATGCAGGCAAAATCTGGATTTCAAAAAGCATGTCCTGATCCTATTTAAAACACCTTTGTAAAAAGGCTCTCCAAAATGCAGCGTAAGCTGTGTGCACAGGAGGGACACACTTTATTCAGAGCCCAAAGACACAACCTACTCTCCCAGGAATATCCCATCATTACAGGTCACTGGCCATCCTACCACCACCACGTAATGGCTTTTCCACTCGACCTGGTGATGAGCAAATCAGCCCTTGAATAGGCCCTCTCACTGCTGAGCTATTTCTAGATGCCCTTTTGCCTTTTTATGTACTTCAGACAGGAGGAGCAGTGTGGTTGTTCTGAGAAGTCCAGCTAAGAGGTTTTCCCTGAAGCAGGACAACTTTCTACATCCACAGCACAAACACGCAGGCAGAAAGAGATGGATCTTTTTGGTGTGGTGTTTTTTTAATACCACACCAAGCTAATCTAGTAAGACTCTAGAACAGCATAAACTCTTCCCTACCTGACTCTAGGGGAACAACAGGAAAACATCTGTATTTTGTATATAATGCTGTTAATACATTTGTTGGTGATAAGCAGAGCTCCTTCTGGAACTCAAAAAGCCACATTCCTAGAGGATTTCCTCCTGCCCCCTTTGGTCCCCTATAATTCTCCCTCGAGGTGGAGGTCAGAGAGTGCGGGCTAAAGAAATGCTTCTTGTTAAAGCTTTACAATTCACCCCCTGCCAACACGAAGTGTTCCTGCAGACTGCAATTCCAAACACGGTCCTGAACAACAGCGGAGCTGTAGTCCCAAACAGAACTCCTCCATTTCCTTAACCATTGTGGAGGAAGCCTGCCCTGCCTTCTGAGCGAGGGACCAGCACCAACTTCCCTTCTCTGCAAACACACTGCAGCTCTTTTGGATCTTCTGGATCCCAGCCACAGCAACATACACTATCTTTCTTTATTTTCTACGCAGTTCATAAAGTCCCTGTCTAACTGCGATCCTGGCTCTGACTGACAGCAATTAATTGAAATTTTTTTTAACCACAAGCGAAGTCTGAATGAAATAGATGGCAGGGAAGTGTTTGATGTTCAGAAAGCTTCCAGGGTATCAGATGGCTTCAAAGAAGTGCATGCAAAGAAAAGCAGGATGAGAGGGCCCATGAAAACCTTAGAGCACACAGAGTAAATAATTTCAAAAACTGTGTAAACAGGGGACCAATTTAAAATCTGAAAACAGTGATTACAACTCCCCCAGTCTGCCTGATAACCTTACAATTAATTGGCCTGTAAGACTCTTATTTAGAAAACCAGTACAGAAAAACAGGGGGGAAAAAGCACCTATTAGAAGATATAGTAAAAAACAGTCTTTCAGTAAAGACTTGGTGCCTATAATATATTTCCAGTGTTTCAGGCAGCAGAAATGTAATTGATGCAGGATAGCAATCCCTAGTACTGTGCAAAAGAGACCAACATCAACATACACATTTTTTTATTATTAAGAGATTATTCTGAACATTTAAGGAAATTAATTTGCTCAAATGCCAACTATTCACTCTCTTTGAATTGCCTTAAATATTTTTTCTCCCACTCAGTTGCACCAACTTAAGTGGAGATAAACAGAAACCTGTCTCAAGTATCCTCTTTCACCAGACAAAGGATTATGTAAACAAGACTCATCCAAGATGAAGGGTTCACCCTGACCACACAAATAGTCAGACAGCAGCACAAGCTCCTAGGGGGAGCACAGCTACATAAACAAGTGCAGAGGAAAAAGCAATGCGTGGATTTGGAAACGCACAATAACAAGGACACACACTAACACAAACTTCAGTAACCTAGAAGGCAGATGGAGTAGATGACCTGAGAGAGGCTAACTCTGCACAAAATAGCTGATATGGCATTTGAAACCTCATATTGAAAATAAACCGTTTCAGAAAACAGGCTCAGGAGACAAATGTCAGGGGCTGTGTGATTTCTCTGAGCAATCCTGAGGATGATCAAATTTGTTCCCGAGGCTTTTCTTCCTGCCTTAATGTCTATGCAGATCCTCACCCACAGCTGGGCTGCTGGTGGATTATGAACCTTGGCAATCACTCTGACGGGCATTTCATTATATTCCCTCATCTCATTTCCAGTTGTACCCACCTTTCTTTTATTTTTTTTTTAAGCTATCAAGATGATAGCATGTTCAGATGAGCTATCAGTGCTCCCTTAGCAGTTAGCCAGAGTTGCTCTCATCCATGCCTGGACACCTTGGATGTGAACACAACCTAAATTACTATCAGCTACACCATATAATTGCCCTGTTGTCACACACACAATCATATTGTTCTCCCCTCCATAAAGCTGCATCTCAGAACTTACATGGTATTTCAAGACTATTGCCTCCTTTTCTCAGTGTGTGAAACAACTACATACACCTATGTATAAGAGAGTTTGGGTCTACTTTGAGTCCTATTCCTGTTCTCCCCTGTCCACTTTGAACTGAAATACAATCTCTATGGCATCCGTCATTTCTCCAGAGGCAGATGAACAATATGTAATAGTGAAACAAGTAACTACTTTAAGTACATCTAATTTGAACCTTATTTTTCAAGACCATTTCCTCATTGTGCTGGTTTTCCGACACACTTTGACTATTTGTGAACTGGGTTATTTTTCCCCACTGTGTGCTACTCCATCATTCCCTGTGCTGAGTTCCACTGTAGCTGTCAGCTGCATTTCTGACCTCTCTTCCATTGCAACAAAGGCAGAAACTCCCTTCTGGTACTGGAGTGGATGCTGATGAGGTTCTATTCACAGCCTCCATCAACAGTTATCATATATCTCTGTCCTTTTCTAGTGGTTGCAACACTGCCTATTGTAGTATCATTTGTAAATGTAATTAATGAGGTGTTTATGTACTCTTCAAAAATCATTAAGATGTTAAATTAAACTGCATTCAGTGGTGCACCCTGAGTCACCCTGCATGCTTTGGTCCAGCTCAATACGTTGCCATTCATCATCACTCTCTATTCATAATGCCTCCAGCAATTCCAACTCCTTTGACACAATTCATGTTCAAAATGCTTTCAATTTTGGTGGGGCTTTTTCCTCTTTTTGCCATAATTTCTAGACTTGTCCTTTCTGTTTTGAAGGTAACAGATCTGTGCTGTTACAGTCTAATGTCTTCCTGCTTCCTTCTCAGTTACCACAATTGCTAGTGCACCGATGCTCTCTGATTTAGTTAATTCTTTAAGCATCCTGCAACTTGTTATCACCAATACCTATTTATGTATCATTAACATATGGCTTTTCCTCCTTTTACTCATTATCTACTTTAAAATTCTTGTCTCTTTCACATACTTATTTCATCTTCTTGTTAAAGAGGCAATCAAAATAGGCCAACCATCAGCACAGCTGATTTTCTCTTCCTTATTTTACACAGGTAAACATTTTTTTCCCCCCCAATTTTTGTCTCTCTTCTTCATACTGCAAATACTTCTGTTGCCATAAGTCAATCTACACTCAAATGTTGTCTATTTGAGTCAACTTGAATCCTTTGCTTGCTCTATTGGGTCTCTGCAAGCCTCAGAAATCTGTGGGCATTTTAAATCACTTTCTTTCCCTTCCCTCTACACCTACAGTAGTGGATCTTGTGACACCCACTTACACTTTGCATTCTTTTCCTTCAGATTCACAGTAATCTACGGCTCCCTATCTGAATACCTTTTACTTTTCTCCAGGCTTGATTTGTTCATTAGGACAGACACTCAAGTAGCCTTCACTTCCCAAGGCATCACTGAAATCACTGGACTTAGGGCTTTTCAGAACAGTCCATGATCTGTCATGTGGCCTTTAAAATCCATATTGCTTGCTAAGCTTCTAAATGCTGCTATGAATGAATGGCTCTTGGCTCCTGTTCAGTTTGTGCAGCTGTGTTCTGCAAGTCTGGGTGCTGAGTATTTTTTATCTCAAACAGGTGCACAGTCAACAACTCTTAACCAGCAAGGAAATAACCTGCGGATGATTTCTCCTGTGGTTATCTTTTCTCATTAAAATATCAGGCCAGTTTTCATGAAATATCAGGCTAGTTTCCATGAGTACAATCCCTTTTTATTACTCCATGTTAAACACCATGCTACCACCTAGAATGTCCTAAAAATTACAGACTCCCTACAGATACAAGCATGACCTGCATTGACCAATGCCCACTAAAGTTTTTCCTTTGTTATCTCAATACTCTTTTTTAAACCCTTTCATAATTAATATTCTATTTTCCTTTTCCCACATCATATTAGGAACTTTATTCACACTGACCTGAATGCCCCAAACGCCTGTAATTGCCCAGAGCAGGCAGAAACAAGGATGGATGGAGGAGTAACTGCACAAAGCTCTTACTGGCTCCAATGAGAATCACAGCAGGACACAAACATCCTTCAGTGTTTAAACAACACCAGAGAGGGGCTCAAAATATGCCCACCAACCCAAGGTTGTTTTCAGCTCTAATTTTTATGCCTAGTATTAAAAATAAAAACACCAAACCCACCAGAGAAAACAAAACCCACAATGGTTTGTATAATGGCAAATAGAAGGATGCTGGGCAGCATTTTCAGAAGCAGAAAGAGGATGTCATGAACACAAAAAGTGTTGAAGAGCAGAGCTCTCACCAAAAAGAAAGCAATAAGTGATATTCATCAGGTCTGACTCTAAAGGGCACATCTGACTTCGGTTCAAAGCCCTACAAACTGTCCTGCCCCTCTCCTCAAAAAGCTTTATTTTCCATTTGTGATATTTCAGTGTTAATAGCTTCCCCTTACTGAGTATTACTAATTCCTCATATAACACCATTGGTTCAGCTTGTATTTTTAAGACTGTGTGTATGTTTGCATCCTAAGTCGCCAAACATACGTGCTATCATACAACCAGCCAAAATGGCCCCAAAGGTGTGAAGTCAGGCTCAGAACACAAATTCTTTCTCAAACCTATAAGGAACTAACCTATGCATATGTGAAGACTAAAGCTGCAACCTTGCTAGCTACAGAATTAAAGCTCCGGAGCTGGAGGGGAAAAAGCTCCTTTTCTCTGTGGCCTTTGAAAATTTGGCACTTTGAGGTAAAACACTGTACTATGTATTTCAAGTTCAATGAACTTTATAGTTCAATGAAATACCACATAATAGGTGATTTTATGATCGATTTTGGTGAAAGGATGCTAAAACCAATGGCAACTGACCAATATCCTTGTTTTTAGGAAGAAATATTAATGGGTAGAATAAGCAAAAAATTAATGACTTCTAAGCTGTTTAGGAGGCTACATTACATGGAGTTATCCTCCTGACCAGTGGCTTCTTAGGGTTTTTAAATAAATAATACAGTATAAGAATGAGCCATGGGACCAGCTTCCTTCCTTCTTTAATGAGACAGCTGCTTGTACTCCTCCTACCAGGCACACTTTCCCTAATTCCTAAAATAAGCTTAGCCCTTTCATCTAGCAATTATTTTGGCCAAATCATGTTTAATTTTTTGGGTTTTCATAGCACGAAGAGCAAGAAGTGTATCTGGAAGCTTACAATCATAATTATTCTACATCAAGGAAAGTAAGATACAAATTAGAAAAAAACCAATAATGTGCTCTCCCACAGTACTTACGATTGATCTGATGTTGTTTTCTTTTGCCAGTTTCAGAGAGGACTTATAGCAACTTGCTAAGTTTTCTTTATGAGTGTCGGTGAGGTGGCCTCTTGCAATCGGCCCAACAGTATGGATCACATCTGCAGTGAATAAAAAAAAGAAGATAAAGAAACATTAAAGATGCTACTGTATCACACATCAATTCAATCTGGTATTATAGCTACACACAAAGGTAGGAATAACAATGCAAGCAAATGTATTTAACTGGAAAACACATCATAATCTACACATGCAATAATTAAATATAAATCAGTAAAGGTTAAATTTTGAAGGATTTGGACTAAAGGAGAAAATGAGAACGATACAGTGAATGCTCATTACGTGTCTACTGCAATGCACACGCTGGAGAGATGACATGTTTGCACAAATCCTCTAAATCTTAAGGCCTCTACAGCTGTAAATATTGTAGAACTTTGAAACAGTTCTTCTCACTCCTCAAAGTACACTCACTGGGAAAGTTCAATACACAGAACCTCAGCACATTGCTGGCGATACACAGGTCATCTTTGTTTTTCCTCAGCAACCATTTGAAAAGAAGAAAAGTTGAGACTTAGGAATGTGTTGGTTATTCAAAAAACATGTTTTCCTCTCACATCAGACCAGATGGAGATGCCATGCAATAAAACAAAATATTCTGTTTGAAGAAATTTATAACGAGCAAAGAGAGAAAGCACAGTCATCTTAGGTATGATGCCTTTGGACCCATCAAAATCAGATGCTGCAATCAATCAAAGTCTCTAAAGTGCTGTAAGAAAAATGAATTTAAGAGCCTGGAGTAAAAAAGTGTTGAAAACACTACAAATTAAAAGGTACCGTGATTTTTTTTTTTTATCTCCCCCCTTCCTATCCCCCAAACTATTATGAAGCACATTTACTTTTTACACATCATTCTTCTATAGTATATGTGAGCATAATAAAATGAGTTATGGTGGCAGATGTGTATTTTTTTTCTTTGCCTTTCTTTATAATCTCCTACAATGTATAGTAGAAATAAACAGTGGCACTATTTATTTTTTTTCCAATGTTGCACAAACAGGGATAAGCCCAAAACTTTCAACTGCAGTAGTGCTGGTCCCCTTTTAGGTTGTGTTTCTGTCCCATGTGGGTCAGGTTTCCAAGCAACATCTGCTGTTGCTACACTCCAGAATATTTTAATTTACTCACAAATCCTACAGAATTAACACCATTATTCTTCGTCCAAGCTGGTTTTAATGATCTCCATCCAACATATGCCAAAGCATAAGAGAAAATGGACAAACTAACATTAAAATGTACACTTTTTTTTTTAATCTCAGACATCATCTGTCAAGTCCTGCTCTCTGCTACTTAAAAGGTGGCTTTTATGCTGAGCTGTAATGTTCTGAAAAATTCAAAATCTTTTCCATACATTAGCCACAAAGTATTGATAAATCAGGAGATAAAAGCACATCTGATTCCCAGTGCCCAGAAGCACTGAGGAATCCGCTGTGATGGAAACTGAAACCTATAAGAGCTAAACTTCCCAACTGCTACAGAAAACCCCCCTCCTGTGAAGTAAATAAAAGGTTGGGAACTCTTCTTTCCATTTTGATCACAGTAATTTTCTCCAGTTGTGGGAACAAGATGGACAGATTGGATAATTTCTGTTGAATGTCACAGCTGCCAGATAGCAAGTCCAGAGAACCCTCCCTAAAACTGAACCATCAAGCAGGTGTTGAGCCTTTATCCACTGATGAGCAGGATGACAGCAGGACACTAAAACAACCTGTGGGTTCAGAAAAGAGTTATACTCTTATATGTGTTTCAGCTACTATCATAAACTGAGAACTATTAAGAAAGGACTTGAAAAAAGGAAAAGGGCTAGTTTGAAATTTGCTTCCGTGTGCAGAGATAAGGTTGTGTGAGTACTTCCACTACCGAAGACTGCAATTTCTGTTCATGGCTATAGCAGTTTCCTGAAGGTTTAAACTTTCCAAGGAACATTTCTATTTGGAAGTTTGGCAGCTTCAGAGAAAGGGGAAAAAAAAAAAAACCTAAACGTCTCGACTTTTTTTCCTTGTTTCTTTATTTTATGACAGGTGACTTCAATTACTGTGCCAGAGACATGATTTAACAGTGGACTTGGCAGCCTGGGTTACCGGATGGACTCAATGACCTTAGAGGTCTTTTCCAACCTAAATGATTCTATGATTCTATAGGGAAAGGAATATACTCATGAATCTCATTGCAGTCAAGTTCCCTCTACATTTACAGACACCAAGATCAGAGTTATCATGATGAATTTCAAATTCAAAATACCCAGCAGCCAACAATAAAGGAACAATTATAAAACCAACTTAAAAATAATGTGTAAAGGATGAATAAGAAAAGAAAAGAATCATAAACACTTCCCTCTTTCAGCTAAGGCTGAGTTTCTTGCATTTCAGCATGCAGCTCCTTGAAAGCTGAAGTATAATGGCTTAAATTATTCATTGATTACTTAAAGGCAAGAAGGAGTTTTGGGGAACAGACCAAGCACTAAATTCTTGCCAGGGTCTTTCTGTATAAAACTCCCACAGTATAATTTCTAGATGCATTTCACTCACTAAATCTTTAGCTCCATTCCTCTAGTCTTTCATTATTAAACAGTAGTTTTAAGCCTCTGCTCAATAAATGCAAAATGTTTTTGTCATCTTTTTTTTCAGAACTTCCCAATTTAGCATTTTCATAGCAACTCGTCAGCAATCCTGTATTGCTGCACCAGATACTTCATGTAAATAAGTAACCTTTAATGCAGTTATTAGCTTTTATGTTTAAATTTTTCCAAGTCCATCATAGGTGGCTCTTTAGGCAGGACACAAAAGATGGTTATGAACTGAATAGGCCCTGACCAATCTCATGGGAGGCCCTCAATCTTATGGGAGGCGTCCTACAGCAGGGACTTTGGAATTAGATGATGTTTGAGGTGGCTTCCAACCCAAAGCATTCTATGATTCTATGAACTGGTTTATAAAATATCACAACTATTGTAATTGTTTATAGCATATTATTGGCAAAGAAATGCTTTTCTTAGGCACATTATTACTCTGAAACACATGATAAAGATTTTAATAGCAGAGCAGCATTACTGGTATACCAGTGCTTTATGGTTGGCAGACAAACAGGGAAGAAATAATTTTATTGTTGTACATTGTCAATAAAATCAGTGTATAGATACATTTCCTAAACGACATGTTATTCTGCTCAAGCTATTCCGAAATACCTTGAAGTTTGCAGGTGGGCAAAACCCTTTGAGATTATACAGGCATAAAGGAAACAAAACAGAAAACAAAACAGTTCTTCCCCCTCCTTCAGCCCATACAGCTGCTACCTAAGAATCAGACTTCACGGGCTGAAGCAGCACCATTTATTTTTAATACATCAACAAAGACTGTAAAACTTCAAGCTTGTCTGTCACAATAAAGTTTCCTTTCTGCTCACATATTATCCCCTGCAGAGAGCTGGAGGATGGAGGAGTATGTGCCATAGGGGAGGTCTACAGACATTTGTCCACAAGAAAATTGAGGGTGGAACTGCTGCCCTGCTGTTCTGGCCACCCACTACAGCAGCCAGCCTCAGCTGTAAACTTCCAGCACTGCTGGCAAAGACAACCATGGATTGGCAAGCCCTAGCTGGCACCTTCCACATCCGGCCAGGACATGGATCCACCCTGGGCAAGAGCATGGGCTTTCTGAAGGAAAACACAACAGTAAAGGATTGTCGCAGGACAGATACATGGGAATAAGTCTCACCAGAGAAGGCAAACCAACTGCAGCAGCAATGCAGATGGGAGCACCAGCCGTGGGGATGAGCATGACCATGGTCTGAAGGTACACTGTGGACACAGTGGCATGAAACAGAAGTGGTCCCAATCACCTAAAGACTCTTAAAATGGGGGAAACGTAGAGAAATTCAAAAAAGAGTTATTTTGGCTGGAAAAGCTGCCTCCTGTTCGCTCTTGTAGCGTCTGCACCCTTTGGGGTCTGAGCACTTCTCAGTGAGATCAAACAGGCACAAGGGATGCAAACATTTCCCAAAAACCAAAACATGTTTTTTTATCTTCAAAACCAAGTAAACAGGTCAAAAAAGGGATCAGTCATCACTCAGAGAAGGCCACACTAACCATTTGTAGTATTTTAACTTTTGTGTCAAAAGAAGCTGCCAGCACTGTGTGAAGTTGCTGATTTACTGTGGTCAGTCTTCCAGCCAAGCGCATTGATAGGAAACTTCATTAAAAAGAAAGCTGCAATCCATGGGTCTGTAAATCACTTTGCGTGCACAGCACAGAGATGTTTGCTTACATTTTTAATAGTACATTGAGGTGGAGAGCCCCCAAGAAAGGTATATCCTTATCTAGGATTCAGGCCACAACAATGGATCAAACTGCTTTTAATGCTAATGAAGCTGTTAGTTTAAAACAGTGTTTATAAGGAAAGGAAATATTTCAGAAATGAAACTACAACTATTGTAGAGTACAAACTTTATGTGTAAAAAGGCCAATGAGGCTTGTTTTCTCAGGTCTTTTTCTTAAAAAAATCAATCCATACACCCTAACTTTCTGTTTTCTCACACAAGTTTTTAACTGTACCGCAATGGAGAAAGGGCAGAGTGGCATGGGCAAGGATGAAACACGACTTCCAGTTGCAAAAAGGTGAAGAGAAGTGACTGTGCTTCAAAAACCAACCCGGAGGACTGATGTAAATTACTTACAATGTAATTTACTCTTCCCTTGTTCTTTGAAAATGTGACACAAGATGGCAAAAATATTAGCACAGTGAGCTTTTTCAAACAACTAAAAAGGAACAAATAAGTTTCTCTCATTCCTTCCATTACAGATGTGAGTATGGTGCATTCACACTGTTAATGAACCACAGCCAGAATCAATTACATATTTCTCTCATTTACCCCATTTACACATTCATAGCCATAATCCATCTAACTGCATAACAAAGCTGGACCCTGTCAATCACAGCGGAAACCATATGAATTTCAAGAAGGAAGGTACTGCACTGCTGTGCCATTGAATTAAAAAAAAAAGCTGTTAAAAATTCAGAGCATTAAGGGCTCCATTTGTAAATATTATCAGTTGATTTACACAATAAGCACCCACCATATTGGGGTTGAAAAGGAGTAGCTTTCCTTTAGAGGTTCAGCTGGTGGCAAATGGAATTACCTCCAGATATTCATGCCTACTGGCTATCCCCAATCTTCAGGAGTGTGAGCAGCCTATTGCTTTGGTATTAAAATTGCTCAGCTTTTTCATTTTCTATTTCTAGCTACATGCACTTGCACATAAAAAGTGCATTTTCAGCGTGCAAGAGACAACTGTTAATTTTAAGTTCAGCTGAAACGAATCCCACAGGACCGCAATCTAATTGTGTGTCTCCAAAAGTAGATTAGCAGAGCTGAATATTATAAATGTAAGACATCTTTTATAAATCACTGAATGCTGCGTGTGACTACATACAATACAACTCCAAAGTTCAAAAGCATTTCTCTGCTTTGTATAGGCATATATTGCATTTATGGGCAGTTAAAGAGTCCGTCTCAGGTTTTCAGGCTTGGGGCAACAAGCACTGCTCAATCTGAACTTTGTACCTTTTATAACTGCCTTCAGTGATTAATTAGCTGTTTTGGGTTAACACAAAAAAATGTTTCATTAGCTGCAAAAGCTACGATATCTAGAAGTCATTTGTGTAAAATATTTAAGCCATTTTTCACTTAAATGGCACTGTCTGCCAAGGAAAGGTAAAGAATATATTTACTGTAAATTATTAACCAGCATCTCTCCTTGTGGGTTGGATGTATATCCTAACCACAGGACAGCACAGACAGTCAGAAAACAATATTCCCAAAGGGAGAGGCGAGGGATTGGCCGAGTCTGAGAGCCCCTTTGGGGAGCCACAGAAGTTTGCACTCAATAGGCTGCATTTAGCAGAGAGCAACCGCTCAGCATCCGTGGGAAGCTGAAAAACACAGAGAGCTTGTTTGCAATGGTTACACCACTGCCTCGACAGCCGGCCAGAGAATTAAGTCACACAAGTCTAAGCCCAAGCCTTTTTGGCACTCATGCTTGTCATAAAATACAAGGCCCAAGTATGTCTGTGTAATCCCAGAGCAGCTCCCCTCCCATCAATGAACTTACAGCATCACCCTGCCATCAGGGCCTCACCATTAACATCGGAAACAAAAGTAGGCTCTGTTCAGGCAGGAGAAGCAAGTGGTGCAATTAAGAGACGCTATACTGTATCCCAAAGTAATAGGTTTTACAAAGCAATTTAGTGCCACGATGACAGATGTCAAAGCAGAGGCTAGACAGACGGCCCCACAACTTCCATGGAAATAATAGCCTACATGTAAAGCTAAAAGGCAGCAGCTCTACTTGGGATATTCATAGTGTGATACAAATGAACATGAAATGAACATGACAAGACTGAACATGAAGTTATGACATTCACAACTTGTTATTCCTGGTTTCTTTTTTAATCTCTACTGGAAGAGTTTGCAGCAGAAATGCTCAAATGTTATCCTTGTTCCCTACCTTCCTACCCAAATAAAGACCTCAATATACCTAGGAAAAACTGAAGTGATGAAATTGTGCTGCCCCAAGCAGATTTTGTCCTCCACACACTAGAGGAAACCTCACTTTGCTGTAGCAGCACAGGAGCTCAGCCAAGCACCCTCCTCATCAAGTGGCTAATGAAAACATGTACCAAGTGACCTCCTTCACCCAAGCAATGCTTTCCACCTTTCACTGACTATAATTCTTCACAAGTGACAGGGCTGTAGGCAAAAATGTCCTCATCTGTCATTTTGTTTATGTTTGCTACACAGAGGAAAGCATGAGCCACAAAGATTCTCTATTTTTACTATATTGAATAGCAAAAGATGCTAGTGAGCAAGTTTGGGTTTAAATCATTTGATAAGGCTTTTCAACACTCAAAAATAAACTTGCTTGCCCTAAACTGAAAGTATTTACTCTTCAGACACTAAGACAGAGTTTCAGTCTACCATTCCAAAAAGTTTTACACCAAAATCCACAACCTGGTGAAGGATATAATACCATCCATGTAAATTCAAGGGATATTTAATCCCACTTGATTCTTGATTCTGTAGAGAATCTTGCA
This sequence comes from Promerops cafer, assembly GCA_013398275.1. Classification (NCBI taxonomy): domain Eukaryota; kingdom Metazoa; phylum Chordata; class Aves; order Passeriformes; family Nectariniidae; genus Promerops; species Promerops cafer. The sequence goes on along the minus strand of VZSE01003124.1, from coordinate 78,441 downwards.
AATATTACCCATAAAAACATGCAACACAAATCAAGTCATAAAAATGCAAATGGGGATTTAGTTAACTTCAGTTCTAGTTTTGGAATTGGATTAATTACTCAGGCACAGAAATCAGAAATGAGCTAATTTATGTTCTCAGCTTCTCAAAGCACAGACCCCTTGTCACACTTCGACTGTTCTCAGGGTCCAGCCTGGTTCTGTAGAAGTAAATTTAGTTACCTCTGCTGGAGTATGGCACAATTAAAGCATAAATACACCCTTTAGACTATGGGGAAAAGAAACCCCAGCAAAACAAATAAAATAAAACAAAAAAAAATCCCCCCAAAACCAAAACAGAAATAAACCAAAAAAAACCCAACCATCAACAAAAAATTCCACAAAACGCCTCACCCAGCCTCACTACAAAACATAGTACCAGATTACTTTTATCCAGAAAAGATTTATACTCAGAGCTAAATTTCTTTCGCTTTCCTCTGAGTGCTGAACAGTGCTACAGAGTGCTTCAATTTAACAACAAGCCATAGCAAAAGATCTTCATCTCTTATTTTAGGGAGTTTTTCTGTGCAAATTCTGTTTTGATAACTTCCAGGATTTCTTATTAAAATGCTCTTTATTATTTGGTCAAGTTGACCATAGGAATGTTGAAATAAAGGAAGACATCCCAAGAAACAAAGAAAACAATCCAACATGTAATGTTTACCACAGCCATGGGGACACCTTAAATATAAGCAGATCCCCAGATACTGTGTCAATACTTCAACGCTTTCTTTCCCTCATGAAACTATTGAATCACTCAAATTATGTGTCCTTCATGTAGAATTTAAGAATCTTAGCATAAAAGCTTACAAAACACTGATCTTCACTTGAAAGGACTGGCGATTATAGCAGAAAGTTTTCAGAAGACCAAACTGAACAACCCCTAATCACGCATTAGCAGCAGAATAACCCCAGGTGAAACGAGGGGAAACTGCCAGCATTGGTTTTATCTGCACATTGAAGAGATACAAATTTTTTAATCAGATCACTTCAGGTAAAAAGGTTTTTGAAAAGAGTGAAAGAATTGTTTCCTTAAGAGGAAGTTGTATTGGCTTCTTCAAGAGGCAAAGTATGACTCAGAGTTTCAAAGACAAATTTATTATATTCATAGCTTCAGTTGTGCATCTTTTCCTTAAGGGCAGTACATTACAAAAAGTTCCCACTTTTTTTCATTTACTATTACTATATGTTTTCTTGGGGATAAACAAACTTCTTTCACCTCAGAAATTGGAGCACATCTATTTTGTTTGACACTTCTCTAATCGGCATAACCCTCACAGCAGAAATTAGATACTTTGCTAAGGATTTTGCATGTCTTCTTTAAGAAAAACAGATAAAGATGATAAAATTACAGGTTCTCCATGTATCCAGTGGCAGCTAAATCAGCCTTTTTAACTTTCAAGTTTGAACACTGGAAACCATGCAAGGAAAGTCCAGAATTTCCCTTTGCCACAAACAATACAATACAGCTCTTGCAATACAGATAGGAGAGCCTTGTGCAGCCTCTTGGTACCATTTATCACCTCTCAAATCCAGATGCACGCAGATGGAGGAGAAGGTTAGAAACTAAAAGACTGAAACTATTAAATATTTTAAAAAATACAATAAATCCCAGTTTAAAAAGACAGAGCTGAGGATTCATTTGAACTACAGGACTCCATTCCATACAGAGAATACTGTATTCTCCTCATAGCAATAAACATAGCGATTATAGCTCCACACTGGCAAACTGCTTCTAAGCTTGGGAGCAATTTCACAGAAATTGGTGAGACTACTGCTTAAAGGTAACAAGGAGCCAAACATCAGCAAAGGAAATGAGAGCACACCTTCAGGATGAAGGACTGCACACTTACCATTTCATCTTTTAAAGGGCATCACTGAAAAATCTCCCTCTTACTACCTTTTTACTTTCACAAGAAAAACATAGCTGCTAATTTACTTGACCTTAACTATTTATCTTCTCTACTTTTAGCAAGCTGCATTTAACAGATCTTTGTCTACAGTCAGTTCCTTTAAGAGATGGTTGCCCCACTATATCTATGAGCCCATCACAAAACAAAAAGAGGAAAAAACTAAATCTAGTATTGAAACCTCTCTCCCAAACTCAGTCAAACAGAGTCAATGGAAACAGGGACATATGATGTAGCACCCAAAAGCAAGCTCAACTCATTTTTAAAGGCTGACTAGATTTCCGGTCGGCAGTGCCACTTTAACCGCCTTACATAAGTGTGATAAGTGAAATAACTGGACAGCTCTTTGAACCGTATGATGAGACTTCTTGCCTAGAAGAGGAATCTCACTTTCTATCATCAATTGTATTTTAATTTTAGAAGGCTGAAACCGCAGTAAAGCCCCCTCCTGATATTAACATATTCCAGGCACCAAGTTATGAGAATGCTGTACATGCCAAGATAAATTCCTCTGACCGTTCTCCCCCCACCTCTTCCCCAGAGATGCTCTCTAGTTTGAAAGATAGTTTAGTTCCATCAGCTGGCAATGAGACAAGTATTAGCACTTGGAATCCAGTGCTCTGCAATCCATCCTAAAAGAAAACCCAGCAGATGATGGAGGCAGGGCACAAGCAAGCCTGGTCCTAGAGGGAGGAGGGAAATAGAAAGACAAGTGTCTGCACAGACTACAGACAGATTATCTATGCCACAGATATGGAACAGAGATAAAACTAACAAATTTAGAGAAGAACTTCAGTGTTTCAACCCTGCTACCTGCATGCTTTGTTATAAACAGCTATTACTTCTCTAAATTCTTCAAACAAAAAGAGAGAAGAGGCTAATTTATATTGTTAATAAATCCAACTACTGTTTTAGCAGAACTAAGTAAATATAAGTCTTGAATCAAGACTGAGAGCAGCCTTTTGCTTGGGAGAGCAGGGGTACAGTGGAGGTAGAATTGCCCTAACATCACTGTTACACACGCACTCAGCCGACCAGAGCCTTTGCCCAGCACAAACAGGACACATCCCACAACTTGTTACGTCTTGGTTGTTCTCAAGACTCCTTAAATGTGAGCCCAAGTTTACAATTTCCCCTTCCGTTCATACCTCCACTGACAGGGCCTGGCCATGGTGCTCTGCCCTCAATGGTTTTATCACTTTCCTTCAGAACTGAGCTTTCACAGATATCACAAGCATCACATTGAAATCATCTGATCTCTTCAGCCTTCCAGCTCAGAAAGATACCAAAAGGAGAGAATAGAAAATGACAAGAAAAAAAACACTCCATCTTTTGTTCCCTTTACGCTCTGCATTGTGTTCCTAATACAACATCTAACTGAGCAATATTTCTTATTAAGGCATATACACCCTCTCATGGATTGTGACCAGCTCAGCCAGGCTACTTGCCAGCTGGGGTACAGAGGCTGCCTGCTTACAACACAGATCAGCTCACCAACACCACAGGTAAGCACCACTGAGGTGGAAAGGAGCTAAAAGTCTCCAGCAAACGTGTTCAGAATCGCTGGCAGACAAAAAAAGCTAAGTACAAACATGAAATGCATCCAATGAGGGTATTTAGCAAAAAATTGTGGTATGATATTTCACACAATATGTAATGCTCCTGTGGTTCCAAGTGAAAAACAAGCTTTGACAAACATCTTGAAAGTGTTTTGCATCAGTGTAAGTTGTAAACAGTTGAATTTTCAGCATGAGCAAACATACCAAAATAAGAAACAGGAAAACATTTTTTTTCAAGATAAAAGCTGTATTGCAAAGCGAACTGTTAGCAACTTGCTGAGGCTTATTGCACCGCTAATGTTCTCCATGTCAATGTCACTAGGAAGAGCCCTTGGAGAAACACTGGTGTCACCTCTTGTTCAGCTCAATTGAGAAAAATGTACTTAAACAACCTTCTGGAAAGTCATGTAATGAGCTAAAAGAGCTGCTGAAGGACATTCTTGAGCTTCAACTCTCTGTAAAGGAAACACAGATGTAAATAAAGTCAACTTATGCGCTCAGTAATATTGTAGCATGCCATTAGCCTGTCACAAGCATTCCACAATAATCACTGGTGGAGAATTTCTAACTCAAGTCACTCGAAAGGGATACTGGGGTTTAGGAACTAGGAACCAGAAAGATTGGGGCTAGAAATGGCAGCAATGCTTTCGAAAAAAACAAATGGGGAGACGGCAAAACTTAGGAGGGTGACAAGTGTCAAAACCACATGCCATTTCCAAACCCAAGACTGTCCCTTGCTGAAGGGAACTGCTTCATTTCTGGGAAATCATATTGAGAAAAACATTTGTAAATTTTATTGCACTTGTTATTGAGGCAAAATAGTTATTTTGCCATCTGCAGCGTCCACAAATCCAGTGCATTGTTTCTCCAGCTAAAGAAGAAACGTCTGCAAAATCACACTACCACTTGAACACCAGCCTGAGGATTAGAGGGACTTTTTAGAAGTCCATGTGCAAAGTTGTACTTTACAGCGCTGTTTCCCCTTGTGTGGGTTGTCAAAAAGACAAACGGGTATTTTCACAGGGAAAGCAATTTCTTCAAGAATAATGTCAGCTCTTATTGTTCACAAAGCGCTAGAAATCGGAGCACGTGAAGCAGCAAACCATTTGGCTGACCTTACCAGCTGAGCAACATACAGTCAAAGCAAGCCAAAATAATGTTGGGCAAGACAGCAGAAAAGAAAATCAAACACAGACGTGTACTTTCACACGTTCTTGTGATACTACTGCACTTTTTCTTTTCAAAGCAAGCCAAATGCTTGATCATGGCGAACAACCCAACCTTACACATGTGAGTATTTTCATTGTGGATCCTGGGCCTGAAAACAACACACTGGAAAAGGTAAATCCAATTGCTTCAACAGTGCCATTTACACAGTCAAGTGCTAAAACCCACCTGGGCTGCTGTATGACTTGGAAAATCACTTTGAAGCACTGGCTGTTGGTGGCTGTTGTTTGAGAAGTCTGTAAATAGTACCAGATGGAAGAGGCCAAGGATGAAGAACCCTGGATGATGATTTCACTGCACTTTGAAGCACTTTTGCTTTAGAAAAAGGCAAAGCTTTAACATAGGCACAAAGGCATCTTTTCATTCTTAAAAAAACTACAAAGGGAACTTTTACCCCGTGTTAGTGCTGATAGTGTTCATGGTTTAAATGTTTGGCTTAGTAAAAACTTCATCTTTCACAGAAGCTAGGATTTTTCTGCATATTTGCAGTAAAACCTATTAAAAATTACTCAAACCTCATAAAATATCCCAAACCTCATAACCTTTAGCTAAAATACTGTGTTCCTCTCTAGTTGTATTCAACCATCTTCAAGATTTTCTATACGGATACCCTTGGCTTTAGGGACAAAAAAGAAAGACACCCCACAAAACCAATCCTCGTTCCCAAATTCTAAGAGAATGAAATTCTAATATAACCAAGTGCTCCTTTCCCCCTGCTTCTCAATCAATTGAAGTTTCGTTGGGAACTTCACCTCAATAGAGTCCTCATCATTTAAATAACGTTCAGCAATAACAAAGGACCCTGTCATCAAGCTTTTGATAGATGTTTCATAGCCAACACATTATGGTCAGGATTTATGGGAATGATTTAGAAAAGTAAAAAAAATAGGTCTGACTATCATTTAGCAGAGAAATTATAAATGCAAATTCAGAGGAAGACAGTATCCTTTTCTTCATGGAGACAAATTTTGAAGTAGTTTCTGGAAAGGGGGACCATATCATAAACTTCTAATTTCACTAGTAACATTAGGAAAGGAAGGAAAATTACAATAGGCCAGGTACCATGTCATCCTTGATATACTACTACACTTCTTTATGAGCACATTACAATTCAGAGAGCTAATAATAAAAAGTGATGCTGAGATGATGAATTGATGCTATGCAATTAGACCTATTAGAATTCACAAGAGTCGACAGGCAATAATCAAACCACTTTCATGCTGCCCATTGCAATTATCTTTGCACTTAAGAATCAACAAAGCACATAATGGCTTGCTCTCAATTAAGGAATTCATGAGAAATGGAATTTTAATTAGTGTGTAGAAAATTTGAGCCATTTATTACTTTACAGGACAACAAATTGTAAAAGCTAGTTGAGTAGCTCTTAGTGTTCAGCAAGGGATCAGGTCCAAGAAGAAGACACTGATCCTTCCAAAAAGGAGTCCCTAATAACATCCCCTGAAATGGGATTGCCAAGGTAAATGCACATTCACTTCCACTAAATTCTGGATTTAAAAAAAAACCAACAAAAAAACAAACACAACAAAAAACCAATCTACAAACAAAACCGTTGGAACTTGGGACCAAAAAGGAAATCATTGCTGATGTTGCCAATTACCACCTGATGAACAAGTTGGGTAGAGTTACATTTATTTGTGGTACAAACCACAGATACCAGAAGATATAATTCTACATTCTCATCACAACATGAGTAGGACAAGATAACGAAAATGCACTATCACTTAAAAAAAACAGAGTCTGAATAGTAACTTGAATGCTGATTTAAGTTTTCTTTCAATAGTGCTTGAATAGGAAGACTATTTTGATTCAAATAAAATTATTCTCATAGTTTGCTGATCTTAGTACAAAACAATTTACCAGTAATTTGAACAAAAGCATCAGTTAAATTCTGGAAGTGGAGCTCCTTGATAATATGAAAAAGAGGTTGATTGGGAAGTCAAAAGATTATGCTGAACTCCAATGTTATGAACTGCACATTTTTTAAAAATGCAAAATAAGTCCACACTTCAAGTGTGAATGTTGGCAGTACAGAGATGGGTATAATGTTATTTGCTGACATAACATTAGTGAATCAGTAAGATATTACATAACATATCAATTTGCTAAAAACTTATTTCCAGCACATGGGTCAGCATAATCCCAAGCGCAAGTATAGGCCGGGTAGAGAATGGAATGAGAACAACCCTGAAGAGAAGGAATTGGGGGTGTTGGTGTGGGAGAAACTCAGTGTGACCCAGCAACGTGCACTGGCAGCCCAGAAACCACCTGTGTAGCATCCAAAGCACCAATGGGCAGCAGGTGAGAGAGGGGATTCTGCCCCTCTGCTTCCCTCTGGTGAGGCCCCAGTGCTATGTTCAGATCTGGAGTCCCAAAATAAGAATGTGGACACGCTGAGATGAGTGCAGAGGAGGATCACGAAGATGCTCAGAGGGCTGGAGCACCTCATCTTTGAAGACAGGCTGAGAGGCGTTGTTCAGCCTGGGGAGGAGAAGGTTTCAGGGAGACCTTAGAGCCTCTTCAAGTGCCTAAAGAGGGCTACAAGAGGGCACAGACAGACAGGAGAAGAGGGAATGGCTACAAACTGAAGGGAAGGTTTAGATTAGAAATTAGGAAAAACTTCATCCCTATGAGGGTGGTGAGGCACTGGCACAGGTTGCCCAGAAAATAAGTGGATGCCCCATCCCTGGAAGTGTTAAAGGCCAGGTTAGAAGGGGTTTTGAGTGACCTGGTTTAGGGGAAGGTGTCCCTGCCCATGGAAGGAGGGTTGGAACTAGATGCACGTTAAGGTCCCTTTCAACCCAAAACGTTTTTTGATTATACTCAGTCATTTTAAAAAATAGTACTAAAGGTCCATAATAGTTAAAAAAGTGTACCCCATGCGTTGAGTCTTATCAATTTCCTCTTTTACTATGGATAAACAGCTGTATATTTAGTGCTTAAAATCTGTCAGAAGAGCGGTCTATTTCCATTTTCAGGGAACTATTTCAACATTTCTCATTCTTGATTCCATGGGGGAGCCCTGTCTTTACAATGTCCCCATTAAAAAAAACATTCACAACAACCTGAATGGCTTCTTGTAAGTGATAATACTTCAAAAGAAGGGAAAAAAAACCCCTTTCACACGGGGATTCATTCTTAAATTCCCCTACGTGCTCTGCTTAGCGAGGGCTCTGGGAAACAGCAGGGAAAGCAGCAGGCACTGCTGCCCCAGGGCCATCCCTCCCACAAAGGGAACATTTTCACACTGCTGCAGAGCCACCATCTTCGCCCCACGCAGCATTTTCAGGGAAAGGGATCTTGCAGATACGTCTTTCTGTCCTCTGCATGCTGGAATTGCCCCTGGGTAGCGGGGAGAGCTCGTTACAGGTTAAAGCAGTTCGCCGTGCTGCTGTCACTTCGGATCAGTCGCAGACCGGCGATGGGCCAGCTCAGACGTGAGGGTACAGAAATGCAAGGATGCCTCACTTCCCACCTTCTGCTTTTGTGTCAAGTGCAGCACATTTAAATTAGCACATCTCAGCCAGGGCATCAACCATGCCACTAAAACTGCCCTTTCCTCCTGCACAGCTCATTCCTGAAGTCACAGGAGATAAGTGAAATGGCATAATCTGTTTACTTTGCTGCTGTTGTTAAATGAAAGTGGTTTCTGCAAAAAGCATACCTGCCCTGGCCTGGGTACTGCAGCAAAGACACTTTTGGAAGGATTTGAGAGCACTGAATCTCCTTAGAGGCCCAGGGTGAATAGTTCACACATACCAGACATTTTGATTAGAAGGCAAGTAACAGTTACGCTTTAAAAACTTAACACAATTAATTCAAAATATGCTTACAAGGTAAAGAACAAAGTCTCTTCAGAAGGGGTTCCTAGATTAACATCAAAATCTGTTAAACAGTCATAAAACACACTGTGCTGCTGAGGATTGTTATGAGTGAACCTGAACTAAGTGATTCTCTGTGCCACAGAATCTACAAGATCATGGCTCAGTACCTCATTAAAATTAGGCTTCTGTTAATTAAAGCCTTCTTTCAAGTGATAGATGGCTACTGTGGATGTAAGATGCACATACTGTTGAGACTTCATATTAAGAATAGACAGCATGCATGAAACATATAGCCCTGGATAAAAATAAAGTTGCTTCCTATGGAAACAAAGATTTCTTGTACTGCAATACAGATAGAGAGAGACAGGTAGAAGGTTCTTTAAAATTCATGAAAGTCTTGTTGGCACCCACCTTTATTTCAAAGTCTCTGAACAGTATCCTTTTCACTAGTTTCCAGTCTTGCTAAAGGCCACAGAAAGCTTTTTGAAAAAGATTCAAGAGCCTTAAGAGTGAACTTGCTTGCACCCCCGCCCAAGTCCTTTCATCTGAGATTTTAAACCCCACATATTTCATTAAAAGGCACAATTATATTAAAAAAAAAAAAAATGGATAGAAGTGTGCTCAATATCGTTAGGGAGACAGAGCACAATTTATTTAATCCTGAAAACTTGTTACCCAAAAACTCCTTGACTTCTAGGAAAACCTAACACTGTGTTTTAGTGCTGAAAAGGACTTCCAAGAGAGGAGGGGCACCTCCATCAGAGAATGAACCCAAAAACCATTATAAAGAGAAAGTCTTAGGATTCTTAAAGATTCATCAGGGATGACATGGAAAGTCCACTGACTGTGAGAAAGTCAATGAGGCATCTCTAAGGTCATGTAAAGGGGATGTTTATGATAAGAAATCAGGCAACATACTTTAAAAACAGATCTTTTAACCAAGAAGCTATAAAATTGCCAAATACATATTCTCATTAAAAGAGGCACTTTTTTCCAATTTGGTAACTTCTCAAAAAGAGAACAATTAAGAAAATAGTCCTCTGCTATTTGGATATTCAAGTCTAGTTTTTATCCAGCTGACCCTTCCAAACGCTGTATTTGATTCTTTAATGGCTTCATGCTTCAGTGAATTCGAATTCCTTCCTTATTTTTATGACTAAAAGGAAAATTCAAAACCAGAAGATTTGGACTACTTAGAAATTAAGCATGTGTAGAGTTTAGGGTGTGCTGCAACAAAAGAGAAAAATTACAGAGGTCAGAACACACTTTTTTCCTCTCCCATATCAGAAAAAGAATGAGCCCTTAACCACATTGATAATCATTAATAGCTCTGAATCAATATAAACCTGTGCACCCTCCACAAATACTGTAAGCTTAATAGAGTTTCTAGAATTACCTACAACTGATGAGACAAAATCATGGGTCTTACTCCAAGTTTTGACTCAGTAAATTCAAAAAGAGGAAAATTCTGCAGACTTACTTCCAGTGTGGACTCAACTTTAAGCATAACCATTCCTTTATTTTATGAACTGAAGTTTATCTTTAGCATTTACTTGCTTTTCACCCCTAAAAGTGTCAGCACTGGCCTGTGGAGCAACTTACACAACCATCAAAATAATTAGCACAGCAAAAGTATAGCAAATAGGCTGACGAATCGGTGCTATATGAATCTCTGCCTGTAATAGAGGGAGCTGGACTTCCCAGATGGGACTTAGAAGTTTCTGTACTTCACCTGACATCATCTTGATGAGAAGCTGTTCCTCCCCTGTGTTCCCTCAAAGGAAAGCATCCTGGCTCTGGGGAGCTAATTCCCTTCCACAGCTCAGGGCTGTGCAGATTCTCAGCAATTATGCACAGCTATATGAGCCTTTTCAAAGGGCTGATGCTTTCAAGAAAGTAAAGAGGCAATTGGGCCATGTCGACCAGAATCCAGGACATTAAAACCCTGGAGAGTTTGTACTGATTGGCTTTTTATTTTTGTGTTTTATTGCAAGAAAACTAAATGAATAAAATGCAGCAAAACATGTTGTGATCACAAAAGAAATTCATTTAAACACAAAATTTCTACCTTGTATTTATCAGTCTTCTCCCTTTTTTACTCTGCCCCTACCCTTCTTCATGAAAATATTTATGTATGATAACGATTTCCTGAAATATAGAATGAAATCAAACCATATTGTAATAAAACTAAATGAAGCAGAAGATAAATAAATCAATATCAAGTATCGTTTTTTACAGCTTTCCCAGAAATAAAACAATTAGCACATTAGCAGTAAATGCAATAATAAAATTAGCCAATTAGGATATTTAAGTGATTACCACGTTGAATTGAAAGAGTAACTGCCATACATATGGATAAGTTCTGCTGAGATAGAGAAGAATCTGCACTATCCTCTTCTGTGTCAAATGGAGTGCATATGCAACACAGTGGATTTATTGCCATACACAAAACCAGATCTGATGTTACCCTTGTTTCTCTAGTGTCTGAAGAAGATACCTTAAAAGCAAATGAGAAGATAGTTGTGCTCATGTTAATTGTTGCTGTAATACTATTTGCAGCATCCTCACACCAAAATTGACTACAGATTTGTAATCAGTTCTTTAGGAATGNAAAAAAAAAAAAAAAAAAAAAAAAAAAAAGAATAAAATCTAAAAGGTTTACATATTAATAGCACTTCAATGTTTCTCTCCCAGATGGTAACACAGCTGACTGCCGTTCCCTCTTATAACACAGCACTGTTTATCCTCTAAATGTCCCCAACACAAAACCGTTTTAATCCTTTGTTGCTATTGTAAAACTTGATCTACTGTCCAACAACATAAAAGTGTCAACTTTTGGATACATGCTACAAAACGTAGATAGGATAATCCAGCCTGTACCTCAGCAACAATGCAGTTCATGGCGCAGAGATAATGGGATTGCAGATTATTAGGTGAAAGGTGCAGTGTTTTACCTCTCACAGCTCTGGACTAAAGTGTAGCTCTGCTGCACATGGTGCATTTTTGGCACATTTTCTTGCTGCTCCCTTTTCCATTAGCTGGTTCAAAGCTTTACCATACTCAGCCTGTACGACTGTGCTGTGCAGTCAACTGGAATGAAAGAGCACTTTTATTACAAGCGTCTGACGATCTGTTAGTTCTTGTCGAAATTATGGAGCAGTTATGAAATCTAATATATGACGTGGAGAGAGATCAGCAGAGGAATGGGATTTTGATTCAGCATCTTAAGGAAGATGAATGAAGGAAGAGTGAGCAGTTAAAGCAGTTGATCTTGTGCAGAGTAAGAACACCCACACAAATCCGGACATCCACCTACTCCTCCCTGCAAACATGCACACAGTGTGCCTAAAGAGTGCAATCAACAAGCCTTTATTTGCTGTCTATTTGCTATCCTTGCAATAAAGAGTCAGAAATATTCATATACTGTCTTAGGTAATATTCGAGTATCTAATATATGTCTATTACTAGACAATTATAGTTGCATACTTTTATAACTAAGCTACAACAAAATGAGAGAATAAGGGGTGTGGAAGATTAAGGAGATGTAGAAAAATTAAAAACAAACATCAGTAGAGAATAACATATTTACTGAAGATGTACTCATACTTAAAGCAAATAATTCAGAAACTAGGCAGCACACCAGAAAGGTAAACTTAGACATCACCTATCATCATAGAATGGTTCAGGTTGGAAGGCACCTTAAAGATCATCTAGTTCCAACTCCCCTGCCGTGGACAGGGACATCTTCCACTAGACCAGGTTGTTCCAAGCACCATCCAACCCGGCCTTCAACACTTCCAGGGATGGGACACTCACAGCTTTTCTAGGAAACCTGTGCTACTGCCTCATCATCCTCACGGTGAAGAACTTTTTCCTATTATCTAATTTAAACCTGCCCTCTGTGACCTTGAAGACATTCTCCCTTGTTCTACCACTTCATGCCCTTGTAAGAAGCTCTCTTGCAGCCCCTTTAGGTACTGAAGGCTGCTATAAGGGTCTCCCTGGAATCTTCTCTTCTCCAGCCCCAGGTCTCCCAGCCTGTGTCCATAGCAGAGGAAGACTTCCACCACTATGGCTCTGCTGCAATCACCGTGTGCCCTGCAAGAGGGACCACACACGTGCAGAGGCACTTTTCTTCCCTTTAAACCACACAGATGAACCTCTGCTCCCAAGGGCACGACGGTGTCACGTGGAGTGATGCAGCAGGACTGCATCACAGTCAGGCTCTGCCATGTAAATAAGTTACAGGAAGGACAAAAGGGTTTGCTTCATTGGCATATAACCTCCACCTACAGCAGTTAACCTAAAATGTTTGCTTTATTACACACAACATGCATCTGCCAAAAGACGCTGCACTGTGTTATTTAAACACAGACTTTATGAATATTTTTACAGCACTGCTATTCCCCCCTAGTGTATATTTATTTCCATTTTAGCTCGGCAGTTTTCTCAACCAAGTCTCCTTGACGTAGGTCCATGTGAGAACACCAACTGAAAGACTTTAAATCAACCTCCTTGTTAGTGGAAGCACACAACACTATTAACTAGTGACTTGATATTCCTTCCAAAGAGCAGGAGGTCAATTCTCTGGGCCAAATTAATATCTCCACAGAATAATTTCCTGGCTGGTGAATCAAGAGAAAAATGACCTCACTCTGTGGCTCAGCCAGGGCCACTAGGACTCAGAGTGACCCTGGGCATGACCAACTTTGGCAGCCACCACGATATTCAGATCTGGGTCCAATGTCCCATCACATTTCACCTGCTCATTACCCACCTTAGCCAAAAAATCTGTTGCAGAGAAAACAAAGTTATGCTAGGCTAAAAGCAGGGCAGTGTACTAAGGAACCAGGCAGGATACTGTTTTCTTTGATGCTTTGAAGACAGCAGGGTTATGCATCTTAAAACATTGTTTCTTTGCATAGAAAGATATATATCAGATATGTATCTATAGCCGATAGATCTGATATTCAAGCAATAAAGCAAATTACTTTAAACAGTATCTGCATACCAGAACAACCAACAAGAAAAGTATTTTATTTTTTTCTCTTGTTTATGTGTAAGAAAAAAAATACAATTAGACACACAATAAGGTGGCAACCAGTCAGTTCCACAGATTTCACCCCCATACTGAAATAGATGCTGAACTGTAAATACTCTGTATATCCAGCAGAGCACATAACCCTGGGTTTATATTTCAACTGTACCAGAATCAAACAGATGCAAGTACAAGAATTTGACAGTGACATTGTTCACTACTGTGCTGAATTTTAAACTTAATATTGAATTTAACATCGTATTCACACAATTTTAAAATAAAACAAACTGTACCCCACACCCTTCTGAAGAAGCATTGTACCAGATTTTGAGTAGCAAAATAAGAGTGAGTCATTCAAACCCATCTAGTAATTTTATACCCACCCTTGGACCACTGTGTTTTGAAATAGATAGTAAGCCTTACATCAAAAGAGTGTTACACTAAGCATAAATCAGAGAAGCTTGACATGATTAACAACACCAGGCCAGTCACCCTGAGAGAATAGAGACTGCTATTAATTAACTCAGTGATGAAGGATAGTATTACTCTTCTTGGGCACTAGCTAGCATAAGAGCATTCCCACCACTTACCAAGAATTAAGACTCTCAATTTTCAACTGAATAAACCAAAATCAATGCATTGACCACCATCTGATTTATTAGACTAGATGCACTGATTTATAAAAAACAATTCAGCAACTTCAAAACAATATTGTATTTTTACGCAAAATTACATTGCGAATCAATGAGAGAAAACACTATACAGTTAGAAGAATGAGATTTAAAGCTGAAACGTTTAGAGCACATGAAAAAGAATTCCAGCCTAGACACGATGACATGTCATGGTTAAGAGTGTTGACAGATGCTTAATTATAGGGTTCAGACACCAGGGACTGACCATGTAACACATGAAAGGTTGCCAGTATGGTAAACGTGTAAAAAAATGTGTTTGCAAAAAGAGACTATTAATCTTCAGTAGAAACAAGTATTTGTGCTATCATGCCTCTGAAGATGTAATTTTTTTCCCCATCATTTGACCATCCCTGTGAAATAACCTAATTAGTATTTTGGGAAAAGAAATCGTAATTCCTACTACAAAAATATTCCAAAATAGATAGTCCTTCAGTGCGAGACTAGTAGTTATTGACTGGGTTTATATTCTTTTTATTATCTGCACCAGAAGCACCAATTTTAGCAGAAACATTTAGAAACATCTGCATGCCCCATTCAGCCACATCTATAGAGTCCAAGACTTTCCAAGCCATCACCAAGAATACCCTCACCAGCTGTCAGGAGCAGACTTTGTATTTTCATTTTAAAACTCAAAGCACTGAATGAAAAGCAAATTTTGAGGACCAGCTGCCTTGGTGCAAATGCAAAGCTTGCTGTTCTGTCCATGTTGGAGGAAGTTTTGTGGCCATTTCCAACACAGATGGATTGACACTAAGATAATTTATTTTGTGAATAAGTGAAACAAAAAGCAAGTATAGCAAGTCCATAACAGCACTGCCACGAGTCAGATGCAGTGGATGGCTCACAAATACAGATTATTTGTGTCTTGCACTATGCTTCTGCTCAGCACAGAGCCCTGCTCAGTGCCAAAATTATTAGTTAGACAACAGATGTTAAGATTCCCAAAACCCTGTCAGTGGAGTTAGAAGGATGATCGTGATCTTTGGCTATAATGCTGTTTTACTCTGAAGGAACTCAACACAAAGAGAAGAGTGTTATCCCATACTTCAAAACGGCAAAAGCCTTCTTGAGAAACTTGGCCACTTACACTCTGTCCTGAAGCACGGAATCAACTGAAACCCCAGGAAGAGTTTACAAATACAACCACATTGATGCATTCACACAGACAAAAATGCTAGATCACTAAAGCCTGAGAGACCCCACTGCAGTCCAGACATCATGTAAAAGCCTTTGTAAATTCCCTGCCTGATGGCATTCTGGCAGCGGTATAGATTTAGTGAAAATTCATCAATTCCAACGCAATTAAAAACCAAATAATATTGCTGTATTTATGAGCCCTGCACTAGTCCCAACCCCACCCAAGGCATCTTATACAAACTCTGGGCCACACAACAGCAGGTGGGAAAACATCGTGTTATGAACAATTTAGATCCAAAATCAGTACTTAACGGTCAAAGAAAGTGCATCTAACCAAATTTACACCCAATGTAAATTGCTGTGCTATCATAAGCTGCAATTATTTACTTTTGGTTTTTATTTTTAAATGGAATACTAAAGTGTTGCATGAGACTGTTGCCTGCAAATATGTCACTTCAGAGAGTTTTAAGAATTTCACCTATATTATCAGCAAAAAGCATAATTTGCAGGCGTAAAGTCAACACATTAGACAAAATCTTTCAACAGAAAGGAATCTGAATGACAATTATAATGCTTAAGGCAAACTATGTTTCTGAATACCTAATGACATGTTTATTCTCTTTCTCAGCAGCTATTATGTTCATAACAAGTTGTTTTAACTTTTTTTTTTGAGAGCCAATCTTCTGTATGTTGAATAAAGGATTTTATTTTTATTTCAAGCATAAAGAGCCATGTGTTCAAGACCTCTTCTGTTACATTACCAAATGCAAGGCAGAGAATTGAAATATTAAGTTCACTTGCTACATGTTTTTTTAACAGACACTTTATTAGCACTTATACTAAATTAGGATGTGATAATTTGATAACACAAACAAAAAAGTTAATTGTCTCACTAATTTCAGATTTTGCACACAATAACTGCTTTTTAGTGAAAAAAGAACAAAAAACAACCTTAAGTATTATGCATAAGTCCTAGTACAATAAGGCACAAAAAGTTTTGTAAGCGTGTCTTGCACAGAATGGCAGCCCTTCTCCCTCTGCACAAACCGCATTCAGAGTTAAAATAGAGGTGCAAAAAAGAAAAAATCATTAGGGATCACTGCAGAACACAATCCACATCAAACTTATCAACATGCAATTTTTAAAAGGGATTTTTCCCTCTGGCAGACCCCAGAGTGATTTCTCACAATGAAGAACTTGTAATTTTTGTGGTGATTAAGGATTTTAGTCTTAGTGCAGAATCAGAGACTGAGCCGCCGGGCAAAGGGAAGTCACATGGAAAAGAAAAGTCTATCACTTAAAAAAAAACATCATCAAGTGGGCATTCCTGTCTCCCTAGAGATAAGGCTTTGAGGAGTCCCAGCACGGCCTTGTCAAGTGACACCTGATGAAAGCAGGAGTAGTGCAAAGCAGAACATGAGGCTCAAAGTGTCCAGAGCAATCAGACGGGCATTCACACAGTTGGAGGGGAAATGAAGGAGCAGAAGCTATGCTCTGCCAACCCACCCCATGCCACCATGTTATTTCTTTAATTTGTTCTACCTGTCTGCTCAGATTACCTAATATGAATCTCAAGCTGCACTTAGACTGCTGGCCAAACCATTGGATAAATTACTTTTGACGGAATTAGGAAAATTGTGCTGTAATTGGGTGTTCCTCAGTTATCAACATGAGACTTTGCCTGATCACCATGAGACTTTGCCTGATCACCATGCTGAGCTGAAAAGGAGATTTCAGGCCAACTGGATTTTCTGTGCCAAGAAAAGAAAATTTCTACAGCTCTTGGGAGTTAGAAGAAAAATTCCTTCCTCAGACTGTTAACTAACGTACTTAAAACACTTCCTAGAAAATAGACCTAGCACTGCCTACAAATGTTGGGGATCTTTGCCAAAAGCTTCAGTGGGGAAAAAGAGTGAAGAGTAAAGCTTGTTCCAACTTAAAACTACATACCCATAGAAACCACAGAAGGCAAATGCATTCCCCAGCCATGGGATACCCAGGAGACAGAAGCAGAAAGGGTCGCAAGGCCCCAGGCATTGTATGTTATTCATATCCTGCCACTGCTTTTCCTACTAAGAATCACAGAATATCCTGAATTACAAGGAATCCACAAGGATCATCAAGTCCAACTCCTGGTCTTGAACAGGACAACCCCAAGAATCACACCATGTGCCTGAGAGTGTTGTCCAAATGCCTCTGGAAATCTGGCAAGCTCGGTGCAGTGACCACTTTCCTGGGGAGCCTGTCCCAGTGCCAAACCACCCTCTGGGGGAAGAACCTTTTCCTAACATCCAGCCCACTCCCCTTCTCCTTCACACAAATTCAGGCCATTCCCCCAGGTCCTATCACTGGTTCCCCCCCAGGCAAAAGAGATTGGTGCCTGCCCCTCCACTGCCCCTCAAGAGAGGAAGCTGGAGATTGCTGTGAGGTCTCCCCTCAGTCTCCTCTTCACCAGACTGCTGAACACACCAAGTGACCTCAGCCACTCCTCGTGTGTCTTCCTTCAAGGCCCTTCACCATGTTTGCAGCTTTCCTTTGGATACTAACAGCTTTATATCCTTATCTTGTGGTGCCTAAAACTGCCCATGGAAACTGAGTCCATCCATGAAATTTCCATCAGTGAGTATTTTTGTAGGTGTTTACTAGTCAAATTTCAGAGCAATATACTGCCTCAGATAGTCTACCCAGCACCCTGGCCACAGTGAGCTAGGGCAGAGTTTGGGCCATGTTTTCCTTACAGAACAACAATATTGGAAGACAGCTAAAAAGTTGGATATGCACACTTCTTATAACACTCTGTATGACCCATCCGCACACACAAAGCAGTCATACTTTTTCTTTACAATTAGTTTGG
Organism: Promerops cafer; assembly: GCA_013398275.1. Lineage (NCBI taxonomy): Eukaryota > Metazoa > Chordata > Aves > Passeriformes > Nectariniidae > Promerops > Promerops cafer. The sequence goes on along the minus strand of VZSE01003124.1, from coordinate 60,146 downwards.
TATTCGAGGGAGAAGTGAGGGCAAAACTCAACAGTTTCAAGTGCTCAGACCCTGCAAGTGGACTCTTGAGCTTTTCGGGTGATTTGTAGCTGATCTCCTGAAGGAACAGAAACTAATGAGTAAAACAAAGTCCCTTTAATCTGCCTTTGCCTGCAAACTCTTTCCTATAATCCCCGTCTTTGTTCCCTCTTGGTAAACTGTTCACCAAATTTACATTTCAGAGTCTTCCCAAATATTCCATTCAGGCTGTTAGTGACACAACATGTAATCACCCTACCTGAGCCTACTACTAATAAACAAACAAAAGGATTGCCAGCTTTTTTGTGTGCCTTTGAAAAATCTAATTGATTAAATATTGAGAGCATTCAAATATTTAACTACTCAGTCAGCACACAGAAAACCTAGAAATTTACTTTTCTTTCAGGGAATGTCACCTATTTGAAGTGACTAGGATGGCAAAGTGCTACAGGTGGATTTTCATAGTTTAAATTACATTTACAGAGTAAAGAGCAAGAAGAAGGAGGTGACAAAAACCCATTAACTACCATATAAGCATTAAACAATAGAAGGAATAACCAGATCTGCCCTGAGCAGACACAGTAAGATCGGTTTAAAAAGAAAGATGAACCGAAGGTGAACATAAGACTCAGCTACTTCAACTCCTGCATCAGTTCTAAAATTCCAGGTTTGTTACATGGCAAAATCAAAGAAGACAATACAACAACCATATGGTAGGCACTGAGGACCCAAGGAAGTGAGATGTTTTGATATTAAAGCATTGTAGCTGTCATCACTTGTGCTAAATGTTGCTACTAATTTCTATCACCTTATCTCATAAATTAAAAAGCTGATAGATCACAACAGTACAGAAAAGAGCAGTGAATCAGTTAAAGACCAGACTTATTTTCATGGCTATAGATACATGAAGAATATAGGTAGATCTAGTCCAATCCCAACTTTAAAAAAGGGGCAATGTGTTCACTGTGCTGGGATTCTCACTGGGACAGGTCGTGGGACACATCTATCCCCCCAGCCCCTCAAGGGCTGTCTGAAAACACACAGACCAGAAAAAATATCCTCCAAATACTGACACTCAGCAAACAACTTGCATGCTTTTGTCTTGCCTTTGCTTCAGCATCACCCTTTAAAAACAGGAGATGGAAAAAGTCATACTTCCCTGAATAGCAATGGTATTGCAGAGCTGCATTCGAAATTCTTCCTGAGATACCTGAAAGATTGAAGGGGCTGGAAGAGGTCACCAACACAAACCTCAGATAACCATCTCAAATGCAAGGCCGAACAAAAGCCATGGATGGATTTCAAAATCTGACCCTTGCTGGAAAAGAAACTTTCCACTCTCTAAGACTGCATTAATTTTCTAAATTGAATATTTAGGACTTTCACCCTCCTCCTGGGAGTCAGGTACTGGTTAGGGGCAGAAGGAAGAATTTTCCAAACACAAACTTTATAGACACAGCATGAGTTATTTCACTTTTTGTAACTTACAATTCAACTATGCTGACACCTTTTTTCAGCATCTAACTCTGTACAAGAGCCACTGACAGAAAGAACTACTGATTAAAAGAATGTCTTTATCAAAGAGATGCCTTATTAATGGAAACTTTCAATTTTAAGAAGGAAGAAAACCACATTTTCAAGGAATGCCTGTTATTTTAACAATGTTATTTTGAAGGGTGTGTTTAACATACAGTACAGGTTCACTTCTTTTTGTTGGGCAGCAGAGGTAATCATCACTATGGAATAAACATCAGGCGTATTTTCCAAGTTGAATAGTTAGATTCAGTAAGAGCACTGAGGGCTGCTGGGGTTGTGCCATAGCCCCATGTTAAATCTATTAAATCTTTATAACAACTGGCATTAGCAGAAGCATTTCATTAAGAGGCTAATGAATACACTGGTACTCTCTGGTACTCTGGTTTTAATCACTGAAATGTAGTTTTTATCCCAGTTCTTAAATTTGGGGATATATCTGTGTTTGAATATAAGTGCTGGTGATCACAGCAATATCAAACAAAGTCAGACAGCACCATAATCTTACAGGGGGAAAACAGAATAATAATGAGGATTTACGTCAGTATTTCTCAAAACAGTTTCAATTAAAAATATGCAACAGTGATACCATCAAACTAGAAATTGGTTCTGCCTGACTGAAACAAAGGCCTACTGCACTGACTGTATTTATACTCAGTTATTGAGCAGAGGCCCTTGACTTTCCGAGGAGGCAGGCAGCCAAAAAGTTGCATTAAAACATAGCTTGAAATCCAGCCAGTTTCTAAAATTCTCCTGAAAGAGAATGAACTCTGTGTTGTGCAGAATTAGATTAATTTAACAATGGTCTTTTCACCCATACTCAGTAAATGTAGCTCTTTTTTTCTAATGGAAAATTATTTTCTGAGTTGCCAGGTCTAGTAAGGTACTGCCTTTCATATAATAAATAAAGAAAATACAAAAAAAAATTAATCAGAAATCACCCCATCCCACCTGTTGACAACATTTTGCCTCCTTCTCCCTCCTGAGACTTGTGGGATTTTTTCATCTGACTCTCAGTTTACTTTCCATTGTGCGGGTTACTCTTGGCTTTAAAAAAGCCACATGTACAGAATCCATTTTTATCACTACACAGGTGTAATTCAGGAATTAATATCCAGATTCCTAGCATAGCCAGAGTCCAAGAGAAATTTAAGGCAAAAAGCATAAACTCTATTTGTGATCGTCATCCTGACAATTCCTACCCAAACTGGGGCTTGATCTGAGACATAATTAATGTGAATTGCGTCCTGGGTTTACAGTTCAGCTGTTGGAATACAAATGAAATTAGTACCAACCACTAAAAATGTCTTTGACTAAGGAAATGCACACAAGCTGCATATCTGTCAAAGCAGAATAATAGCATTTATTATTATTATTATTATTATTATTATTATTATTATTAACATTTAACACTGCCAAGTTAGCAAAGACTAAAAAGAAATTTGGTTGCTTTTTCAAAAGCTTCCCATAGTTCTGAAATGTTTCATTGTGAAACATTTCAGCTTTTGTAACTGCCAGAAAAAACAGTATTTCAATAGTAGCAAATACATCTACTAATATTTTAAGATAAAAGCCACCAAAAATCTATGCTTGCACAAAAAAAAGGGCTACAAAACACTGGAAAACAGTGGAAATGTGGTATTTCTATTGCTGTTAGAGAAAAGATAAGCTTAAACAATACCAGAATTAAGCGCTCTTGTACCATATTCATATTTAATTCTCACAATGAACATGGGGACCGCATTTTATTAGAAATTGTTAACTGAAGTGAGTGGGAGTATTGGGAAAAAACTAATACATTTCTAACACCAGAAGATTCTTAAATTTATTTTTTAACGCCTTAGTTTTCTTGTAAAGAAATAGCCAAGCACATATATTTGGAAAACTGTCATTAAAATAGTCTAGGCACATAAAATCCTAGTAGACACACAAATAACTACCTAGACATCATTTGAAAACATACTTCAGTGGCTGCATTTATAAATATGATTAGAACATTAGCAGAAAGAAAGTATTTAGTCCAGAATAATGTATCTCTAGAAAATAGATCACGATGACATCAGAACATAAAATAATGTATATGTGTGCATATATACACACATATGTGCATGTGTTGCATGTGTGCCTGTTTGCCTCAATGTGTGTTTTCATCACACACACAAATATGCAGTTATTATGAAGATACACAAAATTTTTCTTCCCCAAAGCCTTCTTGCATGTGACTGAGCAAACATAATGCAAGAAGTTGACACTAAATGTTTTCCATTAAAGTTCTGCAGAAACGCTAATAAAACATCAGACTGCCAGAATGTCTGAGTAACGTGAGCAGCCCAGGGTGCTGGAAGGGTTTAACCACTGCAGGCAAACCTGTACTGGGCTTGGCAGAGAGATGGCAGCGTTGTATGGGGCTGGAGGTGGCAAAGTCTCACCTGAGCACCGCCCTCCTTTGATGCAAGCCTGGGTTTGAGGCCATAAACTTGCAGTTTTTATGGGATAAATAGTCTAGAAAGATTGAGATGAAGAGTACAAGCATCTCATGATGGGGAGCTAGACTAGGTTGCTCAAAGTCCCATCCAGCCTGACCTTGGACACTTCCAGGAATGGTGACATTACATATCACCTACCCAGAAAAAAAAAAAAAAAAAAAACAACAGTATTTGTTTACAGAAACTACCTGACATTGGTTATTTCACTGTTTGTGAAACCCTGATGCTCTGAGCTCCTTCAAATTATATTTAAAGCTGCAAGAATACCCAGAGCTTTACAAGTGAGATCCAAAGGATCTTTCTCAAATGAATTTGCAAATTATTCAAACCTGAATTTTGACCACACTGGCAGTTAATTGCTTTGAGTCACTCCAGTGCTGTACTTGGCCTGGAAACAGAAGAGAGCATGACTGTAGCTGCCTTCTTCTCAATTAACTCATGTAGTTAAAGATGCAGCTGAACAGCAGCTTGGTCTTGTGATACTGAAAGGATTAGAAATACTTTTCTCTCTCTCTTTCCCAAATCAGAGAACATTCTTGCCGAAATAAGGTCAGCAAAGCTTTCACCAGCAGCCCCTATAGTTCACCCAGACTGTCCACTTCACAGTTTTGATACGGCTGGCACAGGGCACTCAGGCAAAGCAATTCCAGCTACGAGTCTCGCAGGGGATGGGTTAAGTCTGCTCAAGCTTCTGTTGGCAGAAACAACTCTCACCCAGTCAACTTTAAAATGGAAACACCCACTTAAATGATGCTACTGGCAGTGTTATAATATTTTTCGTATATTTCAAAACAGATCCGTTTATCCTATTACTGCTGATCCAGCTTTTTTTTCAGTGTACGTCAGCAAACATAAATCTTTTTCTGCTAACGTGGTACAAAGGCAGTAATAGGACAATTACAACTGCATTATTGCTAATGAATACAAATCTTATTACACCTCTTTTTTGAATCATGTATTATGTTATTCAGAGAAATATGCAGGTACCTCAACAGCAGACACAGCTATTCCTGTTAACCTTGCACCTTAACTGTTCTCTGGTTTATATCCTCTTCCCCATCTGCTTTTTGTTTCTGTGAAATAAAGCAGATGACTCTCACAAAGTTTAAATCGTCTTAGCCAAAACACAGAAACCAATCAAGTCTAGTCCTTTCTCCTTCCTTCCCTCTCCACCCCAATCCCCTGATGATAATAGCTGCAGATGAAGCCCACAGATATAAAACACCAGATGCTAGTCTAAATTACTTGTGGTTACCCGACTGCAACTGAGTGCATATTCTTCTTCTTCTTCATCATGAAGAACATGCCCCCTACCCCTTGGCACACTTTATTTGGGCAGTTTATTCTAAGATTTGTTTGTGAGTGGGGGATGGAAAAACTGCAGACGTCTTTGGGGACTTCTAGTCTGAGCTTTGAAGGCACTTGTTTTGATCTTCTGTTACTGCTATACCTTGTTACACTTGTCACATCTTATTCAATAAGGTCAGACTGTGTTCAACAAGGAAGCAAAGCAGTGTGCTGCTAAGCAATATGGTTGTTCTCAAAACAAAACAAAAAAGCCAGATTTGGCAAAGTTTAGCTCAGACTGGACATAGAGACCACAACAGTGTCTTCCCGTGATGCATGGACATCCATGATTGCTCTCTGAATATCACAGGACAAATCTCGTATCAAAAGTTATTGTCCAAAATCATCCATCTATTGAGGGCTATACTTTCCTTCCACATCAAGTTTCTAAATTGTTTTGTAAAGTTTACAAATGATTTCAGACATGCTTAAAATATGCAGGAAAAAAAAAAATCGCATACCAAAAGATTCAAAAGGCTCAATCTAAACATTTCCCTTCTGAACTGCCTGTGCAAAATCAAAACTCATGTAATACCTCAGAGACAAATTAAGGAACCAAAAATATTTTAACTGCTGCACATTTTACCAGGCATGTCAGCTAAAACTGCTCTCCAACTTGGCCTGTCATGTCAATTACCATGTAACATCCTTTTGACCACCAATAGATTGTAATTTCATCAAGCAAGCATTCAAATCGAATAGCCTCCAGACCTTCTCAGTACTAATGAAAAAGCATTTGTTTCCAGGAATATAAAGTACTAACTTATCAGCATTAACAGTGAAACATAGAAGTGACAGTGGATTTTAGGGAAAGCTTACATCTCTAAAACCTCTTGACTTTCTTTAGAAGCTTTAAAGCAAACCCCTGTGCTCTGTGGCAACGTTGATAAGGAAAAGCTTTTCCTGTGGAGCTAAGCCCTCCATGGGCAGCAAATACCAGTGACTGACTCAAAATGCTGAGGAGCCCAGACAGACTCTTCTTTTTCTTTTCAACCTGTCTTGGAATTCAGTTTATGTGTCTTATGTGTCTGACGTATTACTAGAGCCTGGGCAATGCTGACCCACCAAGTGGATCTGATCGAAGTATCCATCATGGGAACCAAGATTTCAGTTCCAGATATGGCAACAAACACAGTGGTTCACCATCAGAAAAAGGGTGTTATCTGTAGGGTGACCGCTGTCATCATAGGAGCTCATGCTGCAAGCAGCCTTCTGCTACGGGTTCAGAGAGTTCAGATTCCAGATGTTTTCTCAGCATCAGGAAAGCAATCCAAAACCCATCAAATAAACCAAAATCTAGGCAACCACCTCCTACAAACACTCTACAGAACACACAAGCCTAAGCACTTACGTGGAGTCCAACAGTCACATATCATCATTAATTTATTGTAGAGCATCCCATACACTGGGGGGTACAATCTCGGCCTTTCTTTCTGTTCTCAGCCTCTGGCTCTGTTTCCTGCATGGACACGAGTGCTGCTCACTCAGATCTGATCCCATCTGTGGCACAGCCTGATGAGCCATGTCCAGCCATCCCAGCTGGGGAGCTTGTTCGGGCAGCAAGCGCGACACTCGCCCTTTGTCCTTTACTGCCTCTCTCCCGTGATCCTCAGCATCTTTATTCACAGCGCACACTGCAACTGAAAGACCTTTCACTGCGTGCCCCAGCTGGCCTCTCTCTTTTGAATCCACAACAAAACATCTCCCCCTATCCCTCAAGAAGATTGTCATGGTTAATTCTCCACTTTCAGAGTGGCATTATTTCTTCACGGTAACAGCAAAACTTCTTCCAGCCTAAACCATGATGGAATTGTTTCATTTCCTGTTTGCTCAAAGCCAATTTTTGCAGGTCCTGATCACATGATCTAATAGGAAATTTTAATAAAAATATCACATTTGATTGGAGCTGAATCATTTCATAGAGATGCACTTTTTCAAACTAGCTTTCAGGGACAGACCTAAAGTGTTTGAGTCAACAGGTGATGCTAAGGAGATGGGGCAGACTGGACTCAATTGTATATATTGTCTAATTCTGCAATTTTCGATGCAAAAGCTTGCCCTTCTTGACACAGATCGGGGACTTAAATTTTTATCCCCAGCTCAGTAATGCAACTGTCAGTCCATAGGGCTTATGCATCTTATGCACACAAAGAGACTTTTGTGGCAGGGAATGAAAACCAATTGTGAAAGTTGGAGAGGTGCTGTAAGGAATCCTTCTCTCACACTGGGTTCTGTGAAGCATCCTGGACTCCAGGTGGATTGCTTTACAGACAGAGGGGTTACATTACCATCTTGGGTGACCTCCTGCATGATCCAGGTCACAGTGTTCCTCCCTGCCAAGCCACTCTGTCTAGCCCAACTACTTGTGATGGCAATAGAGTGTAAGATGCAATTTAAATGCTTGCAGTGATAGACAGCTTCACCATATTCACCAGCAAGTTGTTTCAAGGACTAATTACCCCCTCTTAAAAATGCTCCTTGCATTTCCCATTTGATCTTTGCTGACTTCAACTCTCAGCCGCTGAATCCTGTAGCTTTGCGTGCTAGCTAAAGAGTCCTTTGCTCCAGACATCTTATCCCTCAGTGGGTACTTACAGACCATGATTAAATAGCCACTTAACCTTCTCTTCAGTAAGGGGAGTCCTATGAGAGCAGATGGTGCTGAGCACCTCTAAAAATTAGCACTGCAGCTATTTCTGTTGGTAAATTGCCAGCTGATTGTTTCACTAAGGCCAGTTATGGAGAGCTGCTGGCACCACTGACAAATACAGGAGGTGCTCAGCAAGGTCCAGCGTTTGCTTTTCATACCCCAGCTCCTAAAGGCCAAGGACGTCGTCTCCTGTGTCCGCCAGCCCTAATGCAGCAAGAACCAACCTCTGCCCCAGGAGATGCACATTAAAGAGGACTCAGTGCCTCAGGACTGAGACAGCTTTACCTCCATGATCTCTGCAGTGCTGGTACCAAATAAATACCAAACCCAACCATGCTGCTCATTTTTTGGCGCTCTGAGGAAAACAGTAAGATCTCATTCCACTAAAGCATGGAACTGAAGCTGCTCTGCATTGAGAGAAAAAACAGGTCCTGCCATAGCACAGGCAGGAGCCCTTGAGTGACTGGCTGGATGAAAGCACAGCAATAGCACCAGCCCTTCCCTCTCCTTACCAGAAACATCCCCAGCAGCAGCTGCCATGGGAAGGTGTCACTGTCAGGAATTGGTCTGCAACTTTCAAACATTTTGGTTCTTTTGTGTCTCTCCTGCCCAAGCAGCTGTCCTTTGGAGAGCAGCCTAGAGAAACTCCCTCACCTGAAGAGGTTGTTCATCACAGGGTCATTACCCGTGCCCCTTAGATTCCCAGAAAGGACTGTTGTATCACAGCAAGAACATCACCTTCTTGGTACACTAAACAGTGAGACAATTACCTGCATCTTCTGCCCAGGCACTGTAGAAGCAAGATTGGACTGTTGTAATTCCTCCATAAAAAGGCTGGCAGTACTGGTGTTAAATATATAAAAATAACTCTAATTTCTTTGCTACTGGTGCTGGCCCAAACACATCCTGCAGCTGCAAGACCCCAAAACCTCCAATGGAGTAATATTTAGATGGCTCTGGAAAAAAAACCCCTTTTCATTCACACAATGCTACAAAGATGTCCATCTTACCAGGTAATGGCATGAATTCTTGGGCACACAGGGAAAAAGACATGGGAAGATTCTTGAAGTATCAGAGCCTCTAGCTTTGGACCAGATGGTACATGCAACGTCCCAATCATGGCAAACTTCAGCTGTGAAATACTTTAATCAATAAAGAAATCCAAACCCATCACAATGAGCCCCCAGTCATTCCTCCCTCTGCTATTTTTAGCTCCTTGAGGGAAATAAGCCAGGTGCTAGCAGTTTTCTGAGCAGTGCCTTAAAAACACTTGGGCATTTGAGAGGAGAGGACCCCAACATCTCATCATTTACACAGAGAACTGTCCCCCTGACCCTGACACAGGTAACCAAAGGCACAGAAGGTACATGAAATGTAAGAATAGGGCCCATATGGTTCTCATAATTAATAATGAATTCCAGTGAACTGAATTCAGTTCTAATTGGAACGAAAAAATCTTTTTACATCCAGTGAAAGGAGAAAGAGGGTTGCAGCTTTTTAAACCCACCCCTCCCAAGTGAATATGCAAACAAGTGTGTATAGATGAAAGGGACAAACAGGACCAGAGGACAGAGAAGAGACAGAAAATGTAAATAAGGAGGCAGGCTATAGGCCTCTGAAATACTTTCCAGATTTCCTGCCAGTAAACATCAATTGAATACGAAGCTACTGAAGTATAATTACCTCCTTGTCAATCCTGACATTAACATTTTCCTAACTCTTCAATGACAATCACTTCTTTCAACACTCCTTAATAACAATTCATTTACTTATCCTTTCACGGATGTGTAGGACTGTCAATAACTTCACATCCTTAAAGCAAAACTGGAATGCTGTGGATCAGAGACAGCTACTGAAATGGATTTCTGAACAGCCAGAATTCTTCAGAATGGACTTCCCACTTCTTTCAAACACTGGAAAATTATTTTTTACAAGGTTACTTTATTCATTCTTTTCTCTTTCATTCATGAAAACTTGAAAAATTAGTATTCAAAAGGCAAATATTATTACAGATAAACAAGCCTGTAAGACCCCTCCTCCCTGCATTTCCTTTCAAGCAGCTTACAAAGTGCTTCTCACAAATACATGCAATAAAGACCACAAGACAATCCAGTTATTGTTCAAGCCTTTAGCACAGACAGGTTGCATGTCTTGGGCAAGTCACTTAACATACACCTGCTGACTTTCTCCAATAACTGAAACACTAGAATGGTATTCACCTTCTTCAAACCACCAGGAAGAGTAAGGAAAAGAAAGAGAGCATCAACTACTTACGAGGTCAATGCAGAACTAGGATGTAACACTTGTTCATGTTTTCCTCAGTCCTTCTGAGTAGCAGCAAATGTGATTAAAGCAAACTATTTTGAATATGAAATACTAGCATCACATTATTTGGCACAGCACAGTCCTGGGACCTGCCTTCCCCCCTCCCATTTATTTTTTGTTAAAATCAAGTTCTAGTCCTTCTGAAAAGCTATCTTCAAAATACAAACCAAATGAATAGATTGCATGGGGCAAGGGTGCTGACTTTTATCTAGTTTTTCTCCAGAGTTATACTTAAAAACTGCAGAAGCTCCTGAGCCAAGCTCCACAAAAGGGTATTTAATCACAGAAGATGGTTGCTCACTGAGAAGCAGCCCCAATTGGATGCGAAGGCAATAGAATAAGGAATGAAATAAGTAACCAAATAATACAAAAGTGAAGCAAGATACAGAGAAGACTGTGTGTTCAACCTTTTGTTGTGATCACCATAAACTCAGAAAGGAAGTCTGTATGCAGCCAATTAAAGATAGACTATGAAAGTATCAATTTCATCTAAAAAAACCCATATAGTGTGATATGAACTGTGGTACAGTGTGATTTGAACTGTGCACCTCAGTCAGAGAAGTAGTCACACACAGCCCCAGCCTCTTACCAACAGGGTAAGGACCTTGGTTTCATTGTGATCTCCTTATAAGCATCCTGCTCTCAAGTCTATCAGTTCTCAGGTGGCATATTTAGACACTTCATGTATAAGTGCCAGTACAGCTAGAGAAATATGAATACACCTAATCAGCTCTCAGTTCCTCTGACAAAGATCATATCTCTGCCAGGCATTTATCAGGGGAAAAAAAAAATTTGGTTCTTGCTCCTAAACAGGTGCCTGCAGGGTCATATGGGAGAATTCCCATGTTAACAGGTTAAGGATTATAGGGACAAATCTCTGGAAGTCAGCCTGTCCTCATAAAGTAAAAAAAAAAAAAAAAATCTTTAAAACCCTCTTCAGAAAACGATTTCTGGTCTTGATCCACTTCTCCAGTGTCTTACCTCTGATTCATCTGGATGCTTGTTTGCCAGAGCAATGGACAGGATTATCAGGAATACTAAACAACTATCAGTGCTCACCATCTTTAAAACCACAACTAATACTATGCTGCTGGGACAAAAGCTTTTACTAAATCCTACAATTTCTCTTCATCCTTCATTTGTTACACCTAAAATAATAATACCAATTAATAAAATCCTTACAAAAGAAGCTGAGAAATTTTGTGCAGCAGTATAGAACTTCAACATTAGTCTGGCAATGAACTCCTCCAGGGAAGAACTTTCTTTTCTGTGTAGATGTCAGAGAGAGAAACCTAAATAGTTAAATATTACCCCAAAGAAATAAAACTTGTTAGGCGTTTTCATTTAAAGACCTGCAGCCAGCTCTCACCTCAGGCTTGGCCTCTTGTTGAAGTCAACAGCAAAACTGCCATTGACTTCAGCAAGAACAAGGTCATGGTCCTTCTGTACTGCTGACTGGGTGATAGCACAGTCATAGGTCCTGAATTTAAAGAAGAGAGAAATCAATACACAGCCTACAGCTCTCTGGTTACATCTCCCCAGCTACCTATAGACTCACATTGGGGACTTCAATCAGTTTTCACTTTCTGGACAAAAGGTTCATATGACAGTGTATGAGACATGAGGCTTTATCTGGATTCTCAGAGGGGTTGTAGTCAAAAGACCATCGAGATAAACACGATTGCCAGCGTCTGGGTGTCCTGCTGAGGAGGCTGCTCCTTGTATATTAAATGCAACCTGCTGGGAACACACAGACAAATACAAAGCTCTCTTTTAGGGAGCAGCTAATGTCAACAGTGGTGCCTGCACCATGTGACTTGATACATCAGGGTAATCCAGCCCAAACACTTCCTATGTTGCACAGAAGAGGCATAAAAAATTAGACCAGATGACTACGACAATTTTGGTACCTGCTTCCATTCATGCAAAACTAAGCATAAAGCTCACCCTCGGTATGTTCAAATACAAAAGTAACTTGCATTTTGAAAAAAAAAAAAAAGGAAGAAAAAGAAAAGAAGAAAATAAGAAGGAAATAAATGCTTATCTGTATGAGCATGTGTAGAAAAAATGCAGGTCCTCTCTTGATAAAGATACATTCACACATTTACCAACATGCATATCTGTAAGGGGATCTTCATCTTCTGCCTTACAGAAAACTGATTTTAATTTACAGGAATTTCTGTTGCTTTCAAACACTATAAAAAATGCCTCATTACATTTAGAGTTTCCTTTTCTTGGCATCAGAATATTATAAAACCAATAAAACCAACAGCATAAGAATGGTGCTAACAGCAATCCAGAGATATAAATGAATCCTCTATACTGCCAGCATCAACTATACTTTGCCTAAAAAAACCAACCGCTTAACAAATGAACACTTAAATAAGCTTTTACTAAACTTTAGCATAAACTGTTAAGTGTGCATTTGGTAAACTTTGCACTGGGATTTTAATTAAAGCCACCAGCCATATAAACTGCATTTTTTCTGCTTTTCTTTTCCCTCCATACATCAGCTTTCTCTCTCCGCAGCTCTAAGCGAAAAGGCAGATTTGTCTGAAGCTCTGGCCAAAGCCAAAAATCAAAGCCAGTTCCATTTCCTGGGATGGCTGTGAACACAGCTCACAGCAAGGAAATACACCCATGCACATTACGGATGACCTTGGGAGCATCAGTTCATTGGCTACACTTCTGGCAGCTGAGAGCTGGATCATCAAAAATCCTCCCGAACACGGAAACACATGCAGTGCTGGCAGAGAGACAGCGATCCAACACACTCAGCAAAGGCAGGTTCAGGGAAGGAACAAACAGAAAAGCTCATGCTTACAGTCAAAAGCAGCCAATTCTCTCTCATTCAGCCTTGGAAATTGGCAAAAACAATACAGTCTTTCCATGCTTCATTTTTCCTTTCTGATGAAACTTTCCCCATCAATCCTGCAGGTACAAATACTGCTATATAATCCATGACAGCTGGCTGAGGGCAGTTTCACTGAAACATACTGGCTTATCTGGAGGACTTTTGCCAAAAAATGGGTCTTTTTTATCTAACCATAATAATGACATTCTTGTAGTGTTCAAATATGACAATACTACATCAATGCTTACAAAAAATTATTCACCAGATAATTCATGGCAGAATAACAGAGAAGAAAAACTTCAGTGAACTTTGAATACACTGACTGCAAAAGCTAACCACATTAAGGCAACATCCAGAATTTAATATAAGCAGCTACAGAGGTGACTTGGGGAAAATCTATCATGTTGGGATGCACCAAACATACAATCCTTTAACTAATTTAAACCAAGACATTTGATTCTTTTGCAAATGTTAATCATCTCTTTTTGAAATGTTAATCATCCAAGTAGCAAACTGTTTACATTTTTGTCAAAAATTGAAATATATTGCCCCAAACTTTAAAACTTCCATATTAGCTATACCCATGAAAAGACTTGAACTTTCAATCAAACACTGTCTACAGAGGAGTGATGAGGTAAATTAGGCAACAGTAATTTAACGATCAATCCTAGTCATTTCAGAATGACAGTACTATTTAGAAATAAGAGAAAGGAAAATAGATTAAAGTGCTAAAATAAAGACGCTTTGTTCATCTGAATAAAACATTTGTAACTCTGGTCTGAGAGGTTACTTTCATTTGCAGCCAGTTTGATTTGCCACTCATCTTCCTTCGGGAATCATTCTGTTTCAAGTGCAGTAAGAGATTATTTATTTGCATAAGCCAACAGCGGGTTATTCTTTCCTCAAAAAACAGAGAATGACATTGCTATACAAATGAAAGAAAATGTTAACAACTCCTGAAAGTTCTCATAGGTGATTAAAGGCATCATGCCACATAGCACTAAATTATTAGCATTGATGTGGCATATATTACATTTTAAGCATAGTTGAACTTTTGCACTGTTTCTCCAGCTACTGATAAACTTCTTTTTCAAGACACATGAGAAATATTTGATCTTCAGAAGAATGTTTTAGACTAAGAGCAGAAATTACTATCCATTGAAATAACTTCTATAAATGATCAAGAAATAAGTAGCATCCCTACATATTTATTTTTACATAGTCTTGAAGGAGGAGAAAGTGAAATTGAAGCTGGTCTTTGATATTATCATGTTGTTCCCTATTTCTGAGGCAGACCTGAATCACAGCACTGAGGTAGCTGTCAGCAATCTACTGTTGTCAGGCCTTGTGTCTGTGGACGTCCTGACTGCACTTTGTAATTACAAATATTCAGGGTTTCTCCTTCAGAGGGGGTTACTCCCACAGAGTCTCTCTGAAGTCTCCAGAGAAATCTGGTTTACTGGAGCAGACCTGGACACTCACAACCAGCAGCTGCTGCAGCAGCAGTGCGAGCCCATAATGGAAACATCGGGTACTCGCTCCATACCAAACAGGCTTTGAAAGCCAACCTAATAAAAAATGTCAACCCAGAGCCTTCTGCTCCTCTTCTTCTGACCGCCCTGTAAACCTCCTTCTCACAAACCTTTTCACGAGCTTCAATTCCACGTATTTCATCATTTTAGTTTACAATCATATTGGTAACTGCACAGCTGGAGCCAAATTTGACCGTCAGCTTTATCATTATGCCATCCATGCCCGTACTCCTATCCCATACACCTCAAAAAACCTCACTGTACCAAAGAAACCCTCCCCAGCCTCAGAAGGCGGCAGCTTTTCAAGCACATCCAGAGAGACCACATAGGGAATCAGCTCCAAAGCCAAAAGTCTTGGCAGAGCCCTGTGTTACAGAATCCTCATGCTCAGAACAAAACCCAAAGGAAACCCAAACCTCCTCCAACTCACATGCTTCTGATAAATAACAAATTTTAAAGGTAGTAATTTTCTTACAGATAAGAAAAACATTGCAGCACTACTTACTTGCTCAAAGCTGAGACCAGCTCCTTGGCTTCCACTGGGAGGTCTGTGCATGGCAGAATACAACACTGCAGGACAGTACTACTGAGAGCAATATTCCAGAGATAGCTAAACCTCTTTCATTTTCAAAGGTGCTGGCAATTCTTTTTTCATTTTTTTCCATATCATGTTCCTCTCCTGGTAAGTCCTAGGAATTGGGCTCCTCCTTTCAAGGAAGGATTTTTTCATATAGTAAACCTCTGAGTAATACTTCTCTGCTTTTAGGTCCCTGGCTGAAGATGTATCATTGCTATTCTTTGGGCTTCAGAATAAAAAAGTACTTCTATCACTCACTAATTTCTCTAGGGATGTTTTCCATACCAGAGAAAATAAAACTTAGATTTTATATTGTTTCCTCTTTCTCACCAGGTCACATTAAAATCTAAAAAACTGGAAGACAATAGGGTACAAGTATGAGCCTAGCTTAGAAATTTTAAAAAGCTCATTTTCTTTGCAACTAGTAAGAAAAAAAGTAAGGAAAGAAAAAGAGGCAGGGGGATGAGAATATTAAAAGTCATGGTTGCCACCTCCTAACTCACCCAGGGCATAAGCCAAAACAATTATGGAGAGACATATGTTGATAGCAGTAAAACAATTACTTGCATTCTGTGCCTATTTTAAATATTAAGTGTTAGCAGCATGTTACTTAGAAAATTAAAAGCCTCCAAAGTTTAGTTTCAGGATGTATGAATAAAGCACTGCATATGGAGGAAAGTCAAACCCAAACATTTCTTTGTTTGCATATTGAATACCTATAATACAATGTAATCAAAAACTTACAGTTCAGAATGAGTCTAATACTGTAACTGATGAATAAAATTTGGCATTGAGGATGACCATTTACATGCTAAGTCAGATTGTACACTAAAATAAGCAGATGCATAACAGCTTATCTTTTAAATATCATATACTACACACATAAATGCAAGTGCTGGATCTAATTTAACAAGATTTGTGGTTATGAACACATGGACACCAAAATTCCAGCATGAATGATAAGTTACAGTCCAATGCAGTTCCAGCTGGCTAAGATATAAACATTTCTTTCCCAAACTGCAGTTGCTAGTAAAATCAGTACAGAAAATTTCATTATACCTACAGCAAAGGCTTGTTTGACATTTTACTCTTTCCTAAAGCAATGCAGCTCTCCCCCAGAAACAGGGAACAAGATAATAATACTCAGGACCAGCTTCAGCTTCACTTCCCCCTCTTTCAAGATGGATGAAAAATACATGGACACGCTACTTATTTCTTAATCTTATATTAAAGAAGATTTAAATCAGGGATAGGAATTTCTGCTCTTAGTCTGGAATGTGCTTCTGAAGCTCAAATATTTCTATTGTGTCTTATAAAAAACACTGGGCTGACCTAGAAGATGTCTGGAGATCAGGTCTGTGACTGAATTTGATCTCACTTTTATTATTTAACACATCAAATATGTATGCTAAACCAAGAGGTGGAAAAGTGGTAGCTCAGGTGAGAGAAGGATGCGTTATTGCAGCGGTCAAAGTGCATTCAGGCAGTAACGAAAGCACCACCAATTACTCCTGCATGTAACAGCCATAACATTGTCTTAACTGTCTTAATGTAATGAATAATAATTAATTTGCACATTGGGATCCATGTTGCAGCTAAATTCAAAGCATTACAAAAGGCATGTTGCCCAGCAAAATTGATGTCATGTAAATTTTCTGCTGAGCATCTTTTCAGGAAAAGCAGTAACTTCCCCTTTTACAGTGAACATTTCTTACTTTGTTGATATCACTATACCTGTAAACTGTAGCACATTAAACATCAATTTAATCACATCAGCACAGACCAAGTGACAGTGACTGATCTTTAGTATTAACTTCTGGCTGTTCCAATATGCATTTAAAAAGACTCCACCACCTTATTTTAGAAGGATTATGGTGCTACTGCAAGCCATCCGTATTGGCAAAACCACCAAAAACTCAAGGATTTGTATCTATAGAACAAATTAATTTGTGTTTCATGCTTACATAAGAGACCCTTGTGAAATATTGCCTAACCCTAATTTAAGAAATAAAATTTAAATATTTATAAACAAGACACATTGGAAGCCCAGGAAATCCTTATAGAAGACATACTCCAATGTGACTGGCTATTCATATACAGAGTATGACATATGATGGAAATGAATAAAAAATAAACAACATACTCCATTACTCCCAACATCTGCAAAGCCTATTTTAAACTTCCTAAGTTACACAGATGTAACAGCATGGAGCTCTTAAGCCTCGAGAGCATATTGATGAGATCGCGTCAGTGTTTCTGTGATCCTGAGGTGAACAATTAAAGAACATAAATTTCCGTATCGCAACTGAACGAATCCAGAACGTTACCGTTTCTATCTGTGAGGATGTCTGACCTGTATATTTGCGAGACAAATTAGCAGCTTGCCAGCAGTTCACCAGGATATCTTTACTATCTCTATTTACAAAAATGAATTAATTTTAAACAAAATGAAGCAGATTGTGGCTGAGGGGTTACAAAAAATGCTGAAATTCTTTAAAATACACATGATTGTGGGGGTAAGAGGAATTCAGATAAGCAACAAGGAATAGCAAAATCAAAACAAATTACACTAACTTCAGAGATGACTTATTCACATCTGGAAAAAAATACCAGGTTTTACCATCTCATTTTAACCCCCAGGTTTCTCTCTCACCAGAGCATATTCTGTACCACCCTGCCCAACAGTCCTCCAAGGCCAAATGTGACATTTCTACCCAAACACTGCAGCACAAAAGAGGAAGAGGAATGGATGAGCTCTGTAAACTCTGAAAGTATCATTCTTGCACATGTAAAAAAGTGAAACCTGCAGCTAAAAACCAAGGCAGACCTTTATCAAAAGTTGTTAATCAAGCAAGAGCATGCAAACATACTGACCCCTATATGTATCTCCCAACTGAGGTCATTAAAATCCAAGGACTCCAGAAATATGCTGCTATCACAAAGACACTATTGCAGAGAACTAATAATTTTGTTACTTAATTTAAAAAACATTTGGCCCTCACAATGTACAAATAAGAGGTTTTTTCCATTCCCTCCTCCTCTTTTGCAATTCCCCTGATGTGAAGTCCAAAAAAAGAAAAAAAAAGATAATGTACTGAGAGGGTGAAATTAATGCATATCAATAGGAAAAAGAAAGAAATACTGCCAACTTAAATGTTCCTTCATAACAGAGTCCAGGGTCGAGAACTGCACATGCTATCCTGCTAGAAATAGAAGTGATGGAAGGCATTCTCTGGAAGGAGGCGAGAAAATTCTCTGGAAACAAGGTTTTGCAAAGCCCAGGGTTCAAGACCATGCAGTAGGATCACTGAAGTTACATGTGCCTGGAAGCCTTGATGAAACAAAGTCCAACAAAAAAGGCAAAAATTCCCCATCTGTCCAATTCCACCAAGTCAAGTGGCCACTTGAATGCTATCACAAAAGAGTGATATCATGCATTACAGAAAAAGCAGTGCAACAGTTTTGTAATAGTTTTAGGACTGAGCTCCAATGACCTCTTTGCTTGGCAACACAACTGAATCTTCGTTTTCTAAAACTAAATAATCCCTTTGCCATTACAGTCATTGATCCAGCTCAATGTTGCCCCAAAGACAGGTCATAACAAAAAGATGGCACTTTTGCTTATTAAGTACTTACCTCCTTAAGTCTTTTCACTCACAAGGAAACAATTCCTTCCCAAGACAATTCTCTTTTTTCGTAAACATCAGTCTAAAACTAGTTGTTTGCATTCTGTAAAAAAATTCAGTATTTTCTTCATCTTAAAGAAGCAAGACTAGAAACTAAAGTTATTTATCAAAAATCACTAACATTCCTTATTACAAAGTACATTAGGGGATTGAAACTAGATGACCTTTAAGGTCCCTTCCAACCCAAGTCATTCTATGATTCCATGACAATTTAGCACTACAGAGGATTAGTGCCCACAGAACACTACAGGACTCTGCAATCAAAGTCCAGGTCAGTAAAAACATCAAACACCCTTTGAAACCAAAGAAAATGGAAAACCCTTTCAGTGCAGCATCTTTGTTCTGTGTGCCGTTTGTCTCCAAAATGTAATGCTACTATGATGTCATTGTAAGCATCAGAGGTCTAAAAGCCTGACAGTAACACTGGTTTCAATTTCACTCTGGATTATTATTTGGAAAACATTTAGGAAAATATAATGAGCCCAACAGGAGGCTCAAAATCTAAGAGATCCTGTTGTCTGCCTTTGTAAGAAACCACAAAATCTTTAGCTCAAAGCTACTTGCGTTACACTTTCCACTCTTTTTTTGGAATGGTTTCTCATTTTCCATACCCCATTTCTATTGATAGATTTTCCATTCAGTAAACAAGGAAGCTGCTACTTATTTAGAAAGTGACCTTCAAGGCTAACAAGAAAACCTACAGCTAATGGACACAAAAAAACCAACACAATCCAAGAACAAGTGTACGCACAGGAATTTTTTTCCTAAGAGACACCTCAATACCATAAATACCAGCCACAGCTGTGACAAGGATTAACAGAAGCCAGCCTGTGGGTTGACAAACCATTCAAGAAAATCCAGTACTGTATGATTCCTGCTCTAAAAATCTTATGTCCATGGGGATGACTACAGAAGAGATAGCCCTCTGGGGAGAGGCACACCTGCATCATCATCAGGTTCATATTTTACCCTTAAAGCAGTTTAAAAGTGTTCAGGGCCACGTTGGGATTTGGAGTGGCCTGCTCTACTGGAATTCCTGAACAAGAATAGGGGGTTAAACTAGAAGATCTTTAGGGTTCTTTCTAAACCAAACCATTCTATGATTCCATGAATTAGAGGGAAGGTGACTGTGTTGAAAGCAGGTGAAGGTCAGGAACCAAGGACAACATTGAAAAGAAGGCATCTCTGAAGTATTCTCAAGTGAGAAACATGATCAGGGAATGCAATGGCTCTTTAGTTTTTTGTTCTCACAACTATTTCATGCAAATTTATCTAAGGATTTTCTGGGTGACTTGATACCAAGTTCATTGTTTTAATGCACATGTGAAGGCAGCATGATCTTTCTGCTTCACAAACTAACTGTGTCTATGTGTTCCTGAACAGCAATGTGCTCTGACATACATGAGAACAGGTCTGGTCATATTTCCAAGGTCTGTACTAAGCTGATGAACAGCAAGTGCACTTGTAAGAACAGGGAAATGAAAATGCAAGAGGAATGACTCAATACACAGAACTAATAGTGCTCACAAAGTCATAGGAAATGACAAAATGAAAAGATACAAGTGGACTTACTAATTTAAAATGAATCAAAATTCCTGGCTGGAGTGCAGGGAGAGGCAACAATTTATTTGTCCTCTTTCTATTTATTTTACAAATTTGATTACATGAGTGGAAGCCTATAATTGAAATTGTTTCTGTGGGCAAATTAAACAATAACATTTTTTTCTATAAATCAAGCATCACACATTAATGTGGAAATTACTTTTATATTATAAAACAATCTGTAGTACAAACCGAATATCACATTGTAAGAAATTCCAGGGCCACACAGCCAGTGCTGCTGACGTAGTAAGGTCTGTTAATTTTCAGCAATTCATTACATCTGTATATATTGGTTTAAAAATCCCAAACCTAAAACTTTTAACAAAAAAAGGTCCACTGGAAATATCTGCCAGGAACAGCAAAAATATTAGTTTAAAAGGCATAGCTGAGACCAGGAGCTAGAATACCCTAAAATACAAATGTGGATGATAATGTCCTGAGGTGCCAGAGTAACTTTTTTTTTTTTTAAACAGAATGGAATGTATTATTATGGATTCCCAGAGGGATACATGTAAGACACGTGTAAGTAAGTAGACTTTCAGAGATGTAATTACAGGATTTTCACATGTAACAAGACAAGCAGTATCCCTTCCAAAAACCAGCTTTGACACACTGCAGCCAGCTTTTTAAAAAAGTAGACAAAAACCCTACAGAGGTTCCACAGTTTGTTACAGACACATTTCTACTCCCTTGTAAACACTAAGTTACCGGAACGAAAACCAAATGAAGACGCCTCCAAAACGTCAGTCTTGAAGTGCCACCAACGTGGTTGGTTTCTGGGGAGCTGCAGGGGTTCACTAGGCTGGTGAGAAACCCATCCCAGGGCTGATCCACCCATGGATCCATCACCATGAATGCTCTCACCTTGGATCTCTCCCTTTCCTGCTGCACTGTGGCACAAGTACAACACCACTCGTTCATTTACAATGCGTCTGTCATGAAACCAAACCCAAAATGCAAGCAACAGCAACTTTATTAGCACTTACTGATCCCAGGGGTGATAAATGCATTTGTTTACTTCTGCACGAGCGAAGCTGGTGGTAAAAGGGAAACCGATCAGACTGTTAAGTGGCTGAAACTCACATTAAAAATCAAATGATAACATAATCCCAGGAAATTGCCAGGATATAGAGATCGAAAGTGCTGCAGTACTCAGGGCCACGCTGGCATCTTGCCAACAGCCCGAGGGTCAAAGCTATTATTCTGCATATATATCTACATAAATTTACATCTATTTTGCATAACAAGTAAGCATAGTATTAAATACACTTTACTGAGGGGCCATCCTGGACTAGTTTACCCACTCCTGCAAGAGCACAAGGCTAGTGATTGACTATTTTTAACTTCCTACATAAGTAATTTGGTTTTACAATGCAATCTTCTGGGAAGACTCAGTATAACACCACAGGCAAGTTACTCCTCAGCTTACAAGGATGTGTGCAAGAGGATCAGTGCAACCAGCTGGGATAGACTACTTATTTATTTTACCTGGAGTGCGGGTCCCTTTCTCCTATGTGTGGCATTACCAAAATTCTTAACTGCTTTTCTGCTTTACTTCTATGGCTCATCCCAAATTCAAGATTGGATTCAGATTTTCCATCTTTTTGTACAGAGAATCTTCCTGTTAATATTCAGGAAAAAAAATATAGCAAAACTTTTTATCTATCCTCCTATGGACAGAAACATAATCATAACTATGGTTTACATGGCTATAAACAGTCATACAATCACATATAGATGTGCTGGGGAGCCAGAAAGCATTCCCACAGTAAGAGATGAGAAGAGTAATCACAGTTTCCTGGAATAAAAATATGGATGTACCCTCACATGACACATTAGCACAATCAATTCTTCTGCAGCTACAATCTGAGTAATTGCTTTCAACTGGTTTTGTGGGATATTTTACTTTTTGAAACTATCAGAGTCCAAATATGTCAAACTGCAAACTACGCAAAAATGTGAGTTCTCTTATGTTTGCAGAATGTTGTACAATTTCAGAAAGCAACTAAACGTGAGCTATGCATAATATTTTCTTTAAAAAATACTACCTTGTGCCACATTTCTCGACTTCCCTCTCAATTAATCTCTTATACTCTTCAGCCAGAGATTCGGGATTGGATGTTTTGTAAAGCTGTCCAGCTCACTAAGAAACTTCCAATATATAAAAATAATCCAATGCTTTCTGATATTATTGCAAAATAGGGAGCGATTATCTGGAATCAAAGAGCGAAGACTTGCACAAACAGCAGAAAACAGCAGGGGAGCTACAGTCAACGTGCTTCAGACTACACACATGAAAAATCTGAATTTAAACTATTATCCCTTCCTAGTTTACATATTTGTTTACCTCCATATTCTAGGATATCAAACTTCTATTTAGGATAAAAAAATGCAATCCTGAAGAAGGATCAGACTGTCTTTACAGTCCAGGCCTGCTTGCCCCAGGTCTGCCCTGCCTGAACCAATCCTGCCTTCTATCCTGCAAAAACAGACACCAAATGCCAAACATGCATTACACCCTTCAGAACATTAAGCCTAGGCTATCATTTTCCTCTTCTTTCTGCTTTTTACGCTGGAAGTCTATCGGATTTTGTTTAGAGACTGTTTTGAAAAGCTCGTGTTTTCACACTGCCTTTTGCCTTGCAAAACAGTCAAGTGACAAAGTCAAATCTCTTCAGGAATCCTATAATAATAAACTGTGGATACAGAAAAGAGGTTGGGAAACTTTGTAGAGTAACAGATGTCACATTTCAGCTTCCAGGTAATTAGACAAAGGCAATCAGATTTTTTTTTCTTAATTTTTAAAGACAGTTTCTGACACTATGTGTAATAAGGTAATTGAAACACTTCTCTAAACACATTGCTGCTGGGAAATGAAACCGATGCATCTCTGTACAAAACCACATGATTTCCCACACTGCCATACATTTCCTTCATCCCTCCAGCCATTTTCTTCTCATCTGTCCAGCTATACGTCTCATCAGCATCCACTGCCAATGTGTACCATCACAAACTTGAGCTGTATTACCTCAGCAAAGTTTATAAATTCCATATCCTTCTTTATGCTCTCTGCAAAGAATTAAAATGACATTTGTCTGGACCACCATCAAACGTTTACCATGTTAGCACAGTTCTGCTCAAGCAGACTGTTCATGTTTTCACTTCCAGTCCTGTGTTTTAAACTGGAGGAGATGTCTTAATGCAACTGCAGAGTCTCACAAACACAGCAGCAGCAACAGCAAAGGTTTTATTTTCCTTTATGTCAACCTATGTAAATAATACATAATCTGGGTATTTAGTTCTCTTCTGATTGCTGCCACTGAATGCAATGCAAGGAAGGAAAATGGGGGGTGGAGCGAGATAAACCCTTGAAGGCTGATGGCTGGTAATTTCTTCTGCTACTTGTACATACATGGCAAGAGAGACAAAAGGCAAGCTCGCTGGAATTTAATCTATTCATGATCCATTTCCACCCGAACTTCATGCATCTGGATGTAAAACCGACACTTATCCGAGCCTGTCAGCCCCCTGCAGCCCATCTGCACTTACAGATGTTGCAAATTCGGCAGCAGGCACTGACAGTGGAGGCAACGCTGCCCCGACCGCACCGACACAACGGGGACTCTTTATCCTTCCCTAAACCGAGCTACTGAAGCGCTCAAAATCTGCCTGAAATACTTCTATCACCGTCTGGGGGTTATCAGAGAATTAGAGATGGTATTTGAGAACAGAACATGGTGCAGTCTGATTGGCATAAAAGCCCAACAGACTGTTTGGGGAATAGTTTGTTCTTCTAATGTTGACACTGTATCGTTTGTTTTTGGCAACTCAACACCACCAACAACTATCATCTTATTTAAATTGTCTCGAAAGGTCCAATAACTCTCTTGATTTGGAAGATATTTTAGAAGGAAAAGAAAATAGGTACATTTTTTGTAAAGCAGCATATATCTGATGACTTTGATCTGTGCTGAGGCAATACCCTTCACAGATAAAAGCAGAGCTGTTAAAGAAGAGGAGTCATCAGATGAGTATACACTATCTAGCAGCTTTTTGAAAACATATTTCTACTCGATTAGCACTTACAGTGATAGCTAATTTTAGGTATTAAAGCACTGAACTTTCTGTTGTCATGCTTTCATGCTATGCAATCCTCTTCAATTAAAGAAGAATCTATCCAAAATGTTTCCCTAACACGTTTTATGTATTTTTCTCTGCTTAAAGCTGTGAGCTTGCCTACATTAATACAAAAGGCAGAAGCTGAAACACAGGTTAGTTATTCAGCTGTTAAACTCCTGCAGAAAAATGAAATTACAGAATGGCATGGGTTAATTTATACTGTAGAGCTGTAACACAATAGGGGACATACTTCTCTTGATTAGGTTGTCTTGATCAAGGAACTAGTTGAGTGATTCAGTCTTAGGCATTAGGATAGCTGTTTCAGGATTTCTGACAATATTTTATCTGATGTCAACTTTGAATTGTTCATTATGCAAAAATATTTATACTATTTTAAATTGGGATGTACGGGGTTCATTTTGGAGGGGTTTTAAGTGCTGTAAAATCACATGAGAAATAACACATACCCCTGCAGAGGATATGACCCAGTCACACATGTGCTTAGCATACAAGTTTGCACAGATGCTGACCCTTCATCTGGGTTATGCTTTGTCTTTTCATTTTGATCATTGCTGACTGTTTATATGAAAGCTGAAAAGTATTTTTAAAAATAAATCCTGACACATTTCTTCACTATCTGTGGCTGTGCAGTTTATGTGCAGTACAGACGAAGCTCATCATGAATACATACAAGATCAAGAAGTACTTATGAAAAACATCAGCAGATCAGCCCTTAAAAAGAAACAGCCTGGGGTATCGGGGATTTTTGTGATCATCAGAAGATTGGTAAACTGAAACACTTTGGAACATTTATTTCGTTCCTAACTGCAATGAAGTTTGCCCCTTAAAATTAGAACTTCAGTCATAAACCAACTTAAAACCTGTGTAACAGTCTAAATCCAAATCCCAAATACCATAGGCTTTCCTGACAATACTGGCGGCAGGTGACCTGAAAACAAGATCCAGACTCCAAACAATTCACAAAAGAATTGATTTATATCACATCCCTTTTCCCTGCAGTGTGCATTTATGCAATTTTATGAGTCTGTGTAACATTAGCCTTTTGGCAACTGTGTACAGATACATCAGTATATTTATTTTGGGTAAGGTGGTTTTTTTGTTGTTGGTAATTCTGAATATCATCTTCCCTATCTCTTTTTATCTCCTTATTTGTTACCTGCAATATTGAAGTCAGAAAATTCAGTAGTCTTATGGGAGACCAGCTATGTTGTATGATCGATTTGAGAGAAAATGAATACACCGCTTTTGGAATTTTTATACTGACAATAATAATGTAGGAAAAAAACCCTGCTCCTCTGACTCTTCCTTGTACTTGGCCACTTTCTTCTAAAGGGCCCTATTAATGTGTTCTGTGTGGCACCTCTTACAGGATGGACATCCTCCCTGATTAGCCTCAATCTATGTTCCTAGAATCATCCTCTGATTGTTCCTAATTGTTCAGTTACGTTTGTAGGGAAGCGACCCCACCCTTTTGCATATATGGTGATACTCTAAACATAGAAGTACATCTCTGAGAAAGAATGTGATTCAATCACCAGTAGACTTGCCTGAAACTGTGAGATGCCATGTCATATTTTCCTATATCTTACTCCAGGAAAGTAAATTGTATTTTTGAAGGGCATCCTTCCCATAGTCGAATTCTTTACACCATGCAAGCCACATGTTCACAGGTGCACAAGGAACAGAAATTTGCATCCTTTCTACAGCTGCCTGTCAGCTATTTTCAAAATGACTTTAGAGTTGACATTGTTTTACTGTACCCATTGATAAACCATAATGGACTTTGATTGCATTTCCCTTTCAATACACATTATGATCAAGTAGCATGTTTACAATATTCTCTTAAAAATGCTGTGGAAGTTTTGGAATTCCAGTCATTACATAGACTGGAAGTGGGGTTTGCAGAGAAACTTTAGGTATTCCACTCCTGCCTCCACAGACATCACAGAACATTTCAGTTTATTTGACTAACCACTAACACTTGTTCCATATGAAACCATGTCTTATGTATACTCAAGAAGTGACAATACTGGCAGGATTTTTTTTTTCTTCATTTTGGTTTCTTCTGCACTGTTTGCATTAGCATTTCTTTCACATGAATGTTCGCAGCCAGCCAGTTCATTTGAATTAGTTGTGCAGCTTGTCTTTTTGTGCTCTGCTACTTTTTCCATCAGCTTTTCCACTGAACTTTCATTTCAAGATCAACAGACTTAGTTTACTGCAATGCAAGATTTTCCTGCTACTGCCACGGTCATTTTAGTCACCTTTTGTGGCTTACAAATTCAGCCTCATTTGGTGAAACTCAAATGGCTTAACAGGTGAGATATGAATGCGAAGTTTTATTTTATTTTTTAATAATATATTACGAATACAAGCCTTAAAAGGGGCAGAGTAGCTGTAGTAGCTGTGCCCTACAGTAGAAAAATGGATTTACCTGACACATTCCATTATGCTTCACAGCCCCAGCAGAGTAGCCTTGAGTTTATTTGACTAAATCTAATCAGGACTGATACTACTACCAGAAAAGCAGTAAAATTCAAATATAAAATTTTAAACCATTCTTCCTCTTCTATGCTTTATAAGGGTGCTCTCTGCATCACTGTAATGATACAGCAGAATTTTCCATGAAGCCAATCTGATTATAGCATAAACTTCCCCAGAAACCCAAACCTAATAATGAAAAGCAATGGCACTGGGAAAAATCAAGGTGTTAGAAAAGATGTCTGTAACAAAGGCATAACAGGAAAATGCCACATTTGGACCAGGGAAAGACTTTTTGCCTTTTTCTACCCCCACCCCTTGTGTAGAACACAGTCAATAGCAAACATGCTTGGTAAATAACTGACAGTTAAAAGTCTAATACCACCTCCCTCCCAGCAGTAGAGCACCTAACATACTCAAATGCCCACTAAAAATCGATTGCCTGAAAACTAATAGGGATCCATTTAGTTACTGGAATGGTCTTGAATTGATCTCTTCCCTTATCATCTTTTCTATGCTAGCACGTTAGCAAAACTGAAGACAGCACTGCATATCCAAAATTGCTATTTCTTCTATTATCTAGAAAAGCTGCTGGTTTGGGGTTTTTTTTTAAGCCAAACGAGACTAAATCCCAGGCTCTGCTATGGATAAGTTTGGGGGGTTTGTTTGGTTTTTTTAAGACTCCATTAATGTGAAAAAGCAATCCACCCACATCAAAGGCAGCCCTTGCCTTCTTTCACAGGAGTTTCCATTAAAGCTGATACTTGCTGGCCTAAAATCCAAAGCCCTTGTCACTCCTAGGCAGCGTGATTTAATTTGCTGGCTGTAGCACTAGAGGTGGACTGGCATACATGACTGACTGATCAGCTGCCACCAGCCCAAGTCTGAGTCAGCTCAGAGGGGGGGGTCACCTTGCACTTGCAAGGTCAGTGGCCAACAATCCCCTCTCCCCCGCAGTAATTGCACAGGTATGTTGAGCAATTTAACTCACTAGAATGTCAGAACGTCAACCGTTTTTGACATGCACCAGATTCGGTCTACATTGCACAGACGTGACATTTCCATGCTTCCCCCAGAAACTCTCTTTCAATAACGATCAAGCAATAGAATAGAGTAAGAAACTAGGGGAGGGGGAAACCAACCACAGAACAATTTGGTGCTAAGGCTCCCCTTTAACACATGAGCATAAGACATGGTGATGTATTTAACCAAAAGGGGGGAAAAAGTGTTCTAAACCATGAAATAAATATATTGTTCAATGAATCTCATTTTTTATGAAAACTTTCCTATTTCAAAAAAATGCAGGAAAAAGCTGGCTCAATAGAGCTGACCTATCCACCTTAAATTTCAAAAGAAAATAGAAACATGAAAAAGGAAGGAAGAAAGAGAAGCTATC
The DNA here is from genome assembly GCA_013398275.1 of Promerops cafer. Lineage (NCBI taxonomy): Eukaryota > Metazoa > Chordata > Aves > Passeriformes > Nectariniidae > Promerops > Promerops cafer. The sequence goes on along the minus strand of VZSE01003124.1, from coordinate 31,519 downwards.
AGCTTCAAACTATTATAACTTTGGGATGCAAAATTACTTTATTGTTGTCACCTTAAAAGGGACTCATGGCTGAAAAATATGATATGACTGAACAAGATATGTTGAGCTGTGAAGCAACCACAAATCACACTGAATTTTGATTTTAGTGGGATGCCATGAAAATAGAAATTAAACATCTACAGCTCCAGAGAGCTTACAGCTAGATTTCACTTCAAATAATGTCTGCAGCTAAAGAAAACAATAATGACAAATGTCATTTCACAGAAAAATGTATCTCAAAGTTTGTAAGTTTTAAGCAACTTCATATCTCTCAACATATTTTATAAGTCTTCTATGCTTGTCACAAATAAAAAACAAACCAACCAAACAAAATCCCTTACACCAAAAGAGGCACTGGATTTTCTGTCCACATAGTATTTGAGTTAGAAAGAAATTACATGTCATGTTCTTGATCGTAGGTAATTGTGAAATTAATTGTATATCTGATTTGGAATTAAAATAGAGAACTATTTGTAGAAGCACTAGGGAGAATAGGGAAAAAGGGAAGCAGAACCTGAACCCCTCCCTGCTAAGCTCCCTTTTGGGGAAGCTGCGTATGGATACTGTGCCCCTGAGTGCCCTCTGGCAGCCAGGTGTGACCAGCTGCTATTCTGTTTTTAGGCATTGCCCAGGCCTGGCTCTACTCCAGAGACGGGGTTCCACCGATGGCCAGAAACCACCCAGAGCTTCTTCCCAAGCAGCAACCAGAAGAACCCTACCAAGCCCCTGCAAACTAAGGACTATTCAGCTGATGAACAGACTAGTACAAAAACCCATCCAACTTAGGAGCAATCCAAGCCACAACATTTGAGGATTCACAGTTTAAATTCAATTGTTTGAATTTCATGCAAGCTCTTAGGTGTAATGGAAAGTCATTTGGCATCTGCTGGCTTCAGTCTCTAAACCATTCTATGATTTTCACTTCCCACCACCCGACGTAATGCACCACATCACACTGCATGGCTTCCCTTAGCGTTAGAAATTCTCACCTTATCAATCACCTTAACAACACGCAATACTTTCCTAAGTTTAGACATGCCAGGGCAGTGAACCATATGAAAAACACTAACAAGTAAAATCTCAGCTCACCCCTAATCCACCAGCCACAAAATCCCAGTGCCCAGCCTCACTCCCTGCCCTGCCTCAGCCCATACAACCATCTTTCCCTGGCACTTGCAACAGCTGCAAGCACGGTCTGTTCTTCTGACCACCTACCCCTGTGACATTTGAAGATCTTTGCATACTTTCTACAGAACGTGGCTTAATCTAAGCAACAACTGATTTTAAACTTCAGTACAGAAATGTGTTCACCACTTGAAATCCTATTGGTATTAGCACTGCTAGATACAGGGGAAATAAAAGTTGTAGAGCTGCAAAGTTGAGTATCTAACCCACCCACTGTGGGCACAACCCCTAAACTATGGATAAAGAGCTGACAGCTTCAAAATCCCTTTCCCATTCTCCCTTGGTTCTTGGAGGAGATCTATTGCTCGAGGTGGTGACTCAGGCATACAGAGTGACAAGAAAACAGCAGCTTCTATATCCAGAATGTCCCTTCTGGATTCATACAGCAGCTGCAAAAACACATGCTGACCAACCCCACTGGATGTCCTGCATTTGGCAAACAATCACAAAGGAGTGAGGGGGAGTGAAACAAAACAGGGGAAAAAAAGTCCCCAAAAGAGAAAGAAACAATGGAAAAGGGCAACAGAGGGAAGATGAGAAGGTCGCTGCAAGGCAAGAGAGTCTGGGAAAGTGGTGAGATAAGTGAAGCATATGAAGATACAGTCTGTGAGGAAGATCTCCCACCATCAGCACATAATACAAGGCTCCTGCTGCAAGATAGTTGGGAACAAATGACCAGCAGAAACAAAAACCAAAACCAATTCTGCAAGATACAAAGAGAACTCAATCACACATTAGTAACCAGCAAGGCTTTCCAGCCCACAGATACTTCTGTGATGATAGCTGAGAAAGCAACACACAGAAAGGTTTGGGCATTGTCACTGGCTGAGTAAGTAGGTCAGGCTTGAAAAGAGATCACGCATACCAAATGCAAAATGGATAACATTCAACATTTATCGACAACAGAAACAAAGTTAGGCTAAGCTTCCAAAAATACTGAGCACTACCAAGGACAAGTCAAGTCCTGAGACGGAGAGAGCACCAATTGAGCCTCCTACAGATTTTAGCTTCAATGGCTCACAAGCTATTCCTTCAGGTCTTTCACTGAGCAGAACTAGTGCTTCAGTTCCTGCTGACTGCCTGAACTGCTTGCCGTGGTGACTCTTTGAATCTGCCACAGCTGGGCTGCACAATGGATGTCTGCCCCGGGAAGGGCGGCAGCACAGGACACGCCACGTGTCCTCAGGGCTGGGGAGGAGGGAAACACAATGTTGTTTCCCAGTCAGATAGGACAGCATTTACATCCACATGCTCCTGTTCAGAAGAGGCAAATAAATGAAAGCTTTGCTCTCCTTCACTAAGAGACATCCATTTTTCTTCTTCAACCCAGCAAGCTTCAAGCTAAACAGGGCAAATAAAGAAATGAGAAGGCAGAGGAGTGAGGCACTGCTTTTCCCTACTGGAGAGGGAAATGCAGTGGTTTATATAGTGAGGTAAAGGAAAGGTAAGAGAAGACTTTTGTAAGTTGTATTCGCTCAATGTTCACACTACATTCCCTTCCACATTTATAGCAACCTGGAGTCACAAAGTGTAACCTCAACCTGAACATTTCCTGGGCCCTAGGAAACAGAGACCAGCTGTTCCTCAGCCCCCACAATGTAGCACTATTCCTGCTCCCAAGATACAGAACTCTTACAGGCACACAAATCTCATTCTGGATGGGAGGCAGAACTGCATTTTTAACCGCGTCTGATTGTTTGGTTTGGTCTAGAAGATACCTTGTTGCTGGATTTTTTAAAAATATATTTTCCACCCCCAGAAATGGTTTTGTTTTTGTGTCCAGGATAGCAGATATGGTTGAATTACACTAGCACAGCTTACACTCTCTCCTGACAGCACTTACCCTTCCAGCACAGGAAAATCCTTACTGCACAAGTGTGCAATGGTGACATGGTTGTCAGCACACTTACTTAACTAACAAATACACCTTTTTTCTTTTTTTTTCTATTTTTTCCTTTTTTTCTTGTAACGTATACAAGGCTTCACCTCTAAAGGAAAAGCAACATGCTTGCAACCCCAAATTTATTATTATTTTAATTTGTGAGAAAGGATTTCCTTCTAGGCAATTTTTTAAAATATATGATTTAAGCTTACTTGCAGTTAATCCATTTTTCTAATTACATTGTTTCTCTCACTATAGATCAACAGTTGATTAATCAGACTCTTCAGCAAAGCAGCGAGGTGTCTGACCTTCTTACTTGCTGTATTTGTAATGAACTTCATCTCATATTCTTCAATGAAATAAAAAGAAAAACCCACAAGCTATTTCAAGCTATCTGATACAGGGAGCCCATCAGGAGCTCACCTGTGGGCGAGGCTATCAACTTTATTCTCTGTCAGCTTCCTGACAAGCCTTGCATCATATTACACACTCTTGGTGTTAATGAAGAAATATTTCAAAAGCCAGTTTTTCATAACTTAATCTGCATTTTCATGTGCTAATTTTGTAGCTCCCCTGCTACAAAATTCCCTGCAGCACAAGGGCTTCCTACAAAGCTGCAAAAGACCTCCTTTAGTTATGGAAAAAGCTGTCAACACTTACAAGATATGTAAGCACTTGCATTTCTTCTGTGTTAAATGGTTGGACTCAATAATCTTAGAAGTGTTTTCCAACCTAAACAATTCTATGATTCTAACCTGCAAAGTGACTAAATACATAAAACCTCAGCAAGTCTAAATCCAGTCATTCTCTCTCACTCCCAGGCATCTGCCAGTGCAACAACCCCTTTCAGACAAAATAGGGACATACAGTTCCTTGTTGGAAAGCAGGGTTGTCAGGTATTTTGGGAAGTTATTCCCCATCTTCAAAATAAAATCAACTAAATAAGGTGTTTTTTCTAACAGTCCTAAAAGCTTTTCAAAAATGAAACCTCTATCACCTTCCCATCTTGTTTTATTCCGTTCCTATTTTTATAAACAGACAGCTTTTCCTAGGCTTTAACTATCTTCTATCCTGTTGCTGCTCCTCTAATACTTCATAAAGATTATTCCTTTTTTTAAAATGTAAAACTAGATATTAAAATTACATCTCCTTTATTCTTTTCCTCAATCTAAATCTCTCCTCTTCCTATTCGTACCTCATGAAGTCACATTTCCTCTATCTCTGATCCCTCTCTATTCGATTTTCTTTAAATTGTTATTCTCTTTCCAAATGGGCACAAACTCCATTCCATCACCCAGGACATTAAGGAAAATACTGATCAGGTTTATGCCTGACACTTGCCAGTTTGTTAAATCCAACCACATTACAGATTTCAACACCTCTCACAGGAATAAAAGTTGGGGTGTCGTAACCAATGCCTTTTCATGTTTACACTATGTAGCCCCATAAAACAATATGGAAATAAGATATTGGTTCAGTATCTACCCAAAAGATGTACATGGAATGTACATGTGGAATTCAAATGCCTCTTCCTCAATCTTAAAAACATTTCAGAATTGGTAAATATCAACTCTAGTAGGGACAAGTTCCTGTAAACTTCCCTAGCTTGAGCTGATAGCGGAGTCTATGAGTAAGTCAAAAATACAATAGTTGTAGAGAAATCTCTTAATTCTCCTTTTAGAAAAAAGCTATATTAAAATAGTTACTTTGTTTTGGCAGACTTATTTCCAAACATACTAAAAAGAGTAGTCCCTGCATACACTACTTAACACAGAAGAATTGAGGTTTGGAGAGGGCAGGGAGGGTTCTCCCCCAGGCAAGATAATGTATGTGTAAGGAACAAGCACACTCACTGAAAAAGAAATAGATTGGGTTAGTCCTAACCTGCGGCTTCGTTTGTAAAAGCTGCTGTGTTTCAAAGCTCTGCTCTTCCCAGGGCTCTGCACTGACATTTGGCTAACTGACTCACTGAATGTTCCCTTTAAACTTACATGGTGTCAATTAATAGATTATAGAAGCCATTGATTTACCTTTAAAGTACTTTATGATCTCCAGTCCTCTGAGAAGTGAGTGGGTACCTATGAAGTGACAGCTCACATCTTCATCAGCCTACAACAAAGGCTTCCCTTGCAGTCACTGAGCTAAGACTAAGTAGGACATGGAAAATATAACATGAGCCTCAAATACCTGGGCTACCAGCAAGGAGTTTGGCTCACCTAGAAAACACCTGGCCACAGTCTATTCGCTTAGAAAGGCCACAGACAGTACTGCTGAGGCCTATGTGGAATAAAAAGGAATCTTTAATTCTTTTGACTCAGTATTTCAAATTCAAAATCATGAAAGTTTAAGAATGTAGTGTGGTCTGCAAACAAACTAAAACATCAGCAGAGAGAATAATTAGGGGACTACTTCTAAACTGGGCCCAGGTTCAAACCCAAGGCTCCCTCAGACATCCAGTCTACAGAAGATACTCCAGTATGGTCACACTGCTTCCCAGTCACTGCCTGACTGTGGGATGACCAGATGTCCTTGGTCTGGATCTTCACAATCCTACAGATACCCATGTTACCTCCAAAACAAATCGCAGATACTCTACTAGTGTACAAAAACCGTGGTGTCCTTTGCCAGACTGGTTACCAGGACAAAGTAATGGCTGAAAATTAGAAATGGCCATTTGGAAGTGGGAGCAATTTGAATGCTAAAATGTAAAATAATTAAGTGGGTATTCTAAAGGATGCTCTTTATTGCTCTTCTTCACTTACTAAGCACCTGTGCAATCTGCATATTGGCCTTCATCCAACCTTACAACTTCAGCTTCTTGAGCCAGGCTTGGCAATGGCAAACTGAAAGCACAAGTTTGCACCAAATCCAACCAAGACACAAAGCAATGCATCTTCATATTTAGTCACTAATTATGCTGCTTAAATCATTGCTGCAGTCCACATGCCACAGTTTCTTCCCTAACAGTGAGCATTCCCTAACTGGAGACTCCTGACAAACTTAAAAAATACCACGTTTATTAATAGGAACATTAATATTTTCAAAAGCTTTGTTCTTTAACTGTGAGTTAGAAAACTCAGTGAAGTACCTAAGGAGATGCTATAGAGGGAAAGCACCACTACACCATTAGCACACCAGCTGAAGGAACCTACTAGCCTGAGTGTTATTAAAATCCCTGAATTATTTTTAAAACTCTTGAAAGATACAGAAAGGGTGATTATCCTTTCCTTCAAAATCCCATCTGCTTTGAATTCTTACAGCTTCAGAATAAGCTTACAGTTCTAATTAATTTTAATGATCCATGCTGAATTACTTACCATCTAAACAAAACTATTTAATTTCTTAGTGGGTTTGAATTTTGTTGTTTCATCTTTACTAATTTATAAATGTTTTTCATAAAGAGAAGCTACAGTTCACCTTGGAGGAGGTACTTTCAAGTGTGATATATGGCTACATAGACCTGCTGTGTTTAGGTCTCCTGAGAGGGCTACGCTGAATCCAAATTAATACACAGAATTTAAACACAGATCACTTGTTGCTCTCTTTTGGAGGATGTTCCCAACTGAATGCAGATCTCAAAGTCGGAGCAGGAGTAGCACAGTTAAAGGAACCAATCCACATTTCGGAGAACTGAGCGCAAGGAAGGAGAAAATCACTATTTAGCAAACTTGTATATATGTCTCCGTTAATTTAACCATATATTATTAAGGAAAGCTTGCAACTAATATGTTATATAAGGGTTTTGTTTTAAGATAGACTGTATTCAACAGACCAGTTTTGTATGGCTGTAGAGGGATACAAGAAAAACAAAAAAAATTCTAATTTCCGATTCCACATTGCTTTTTCCATTTAACTCAGTGGGACCAAGCGTTACTCCCTGGAGTATGCCGGGGAAAACAAAGAAGTAGCCCAGGAACTTTAAAAGAGTTCCAGTTATATCTCCAACCTTAAATAATATATATACTGCTAAACTCAATAGTTTCTCCCTGCTCAAGCTAATATTCTGAATATTATAAGCAGAATATCAGCAGCATTAACACTAACAAACCACTGTCTCATCAGCCTGGGCAAACATTGAATTTTGACCTGAACTTCTCCCCCCACAGAACAGTTCTTTAGGGACCTGTCAAGTCTGTGTTGAGGAAAGGTATATAAGGAGTTCACAAATCAACATTTTATTTTCCCCTACCTTGTATCACTCCCTTGATTCTTCTCAATACTCTCTTTTGCATCTGCACTAAAAAACATCACAGTGCACAGCTGAATTCCATGAGATGAAATCTATGTCAAAATACTATCAAACAATGCCTTTTCCCCCCTACTCCCTTTCAAACTCAGGTTTAACTCGAAAATATGTCATATTCTGCTTTGTGTTTTATATTAAAATCTTGTTTCTTTTGCAGTCTTGCAAGTTTGCAGCAATGACAATTGGCATTTAATAATTAGCTTGCCAATTTCCACAAAAGCACTCTTATTTCAGAGAATATGACCTATGGGTAGTTTACACACAGACCCTTTACCCTCACTGATGTTTTCTGGAAAAGAAATGGCTCATTACAATACAAATTACAAAGCAAATTAAGCTATTAAATTAAGCTATTTTAACTAACTAGTATAAATAATTTAAAGAAAAAAAATCCCAAACAAACCCCAAAATATTATTCTCATAAGTCTCTATGTTTTACTGCAATGGGTATACTACAATGAAGCCTTATGTATTATAAGTCCATCACATTTTTTTCTTGCCCTAAAATCGAAATGGTTGCAAGCATTATTGGAAGTTAATCTCCTCTCCTCTTCCCCCAAGTGAAGACATTTATCTTTCACAAATATTTCTTCTCCCAAAATCACCTTCACTGTTTGGTCCATCCATAGAAGAAAATGGTGACATTACTTCGCTGAAAACGTACCAGAAACCCTAACACAGTTATGTAACACATTTCTCATTCCACCATGTTTACTTGTATGCTGCAAAGGGAGTATTCATCTACATACTAAATTAAGAACATCAGGATACTGAGGGATTCCTCTGCTTTCAAAATATTCTACATTAATAATACATTATTCTCTTAATATATTAATGACCCTCCTCCTCCCTCTCATGGAAGCTTCAGTCACTGAAGACAACAGCAGGAATGTGGCAGGAATCAGCAATGCGTTTTCCATAATTTCAGCAGAACAGTGTAAATGTGAGTGATCTCTTATTCACAAGAGTTATTCTTCAGCACATTACAGGGGAAAAGAGATTTGTTACAATTTGTTTGTTATCTGAACAATATCCTCTCAGCTACACAGATGGGATTTATCCTACCCCAAATCAGCTAAAACACTCAACATTTGTAGACAGCTGATTTAAGCTGTTAGTAGAAGAAAAATAGATTATTTCTCTGCAACTCATTTGATAAGACCATCATTATTCATCTTCTCCTTTGCAGGTGCAAAGCTACATCAACTTGATGAGAAAGATTCTGTACTTGACACTCAAACATTAGAGATTACAGAATAAGTCCATGAAGGGCCTCCATTTTCTATTTTACAGAGAACTATGAAGTAGCTCTGAAAACAGATTCAGGATCAACCAATAAAAATCTAAAAAGAACTTCTTGCTGTATTCAATAAACTTAAATCACAGAGTGTATGCCCATTCCAGAACTGAATGGTTTATATATCACTGTCCCAGACCCTTCCTTACGTTGCCTTTTTTTGGTAGAGGGTTTTAAGTTATTTTTTTAGGTGGCTTTTTTTCCCCTCTGTTTTATTTTTTAAAAGGCTTCTCAAGCTGGAACCTTGATCAATTGACTATTATTTCTCTGGTGACTTAGGCTGCTCTATTATGACATTTCATTTCAACCTTCCTCTCCCAACACCTTGCATTAATCCACCCAAATAACTACTGGCAACGTTTTTGAGATGATCGATTTTTCACATCTGAAAGACATTTGTTCTGGTATGCTAACAGTAATAAATGAGAGAGGGGCCTTCAAGAGTACAGAATGAAACAATGCCAAGATAAATGTTACATTTCGAAGTATAATGACTAAAAAAATTTCAGATAAACATCGTGCTTTTTTTGAAAAGACTTCTTATTTTCTTCCACAACGTATGTATCTGTTTGTTTGTCATCAAGGATTTGAATATGCCATTATCAGCATAATTAGAAACACAAATTGATCTATTTGTCATATCAATAGCAGCACTAGGTGGAGGATCAAATATCCAAATCTGCCCCTGCTCATCAGAGAAACCTCAAGAAAGCAAACTAATATTTCAAGGACTCCATGGGGAATACATGACAAATTAAGTCTCAAAAATAATTACAACATCCCAAAGGGAAAATGCACTCCTCTTGCAAATTACTCCTAGACTGTTACATACGTTTTAAAACACATTTTAAAAGAGTGGTACTATCATAATTTATAGAAGATCGTGTTTCCAGGATCTAAGGGTTCGTGTTTTGAAGACCTGAAATAAATCCCCAGCCCAGGACATATTTGAAAGTAAGATCAGGACTTTTTACCCGGAAAGGTCATTCACCTTCCCAGTAAGAACATGCATAATGGGTTCTTCTGCAGGATTTTTTTTAACGTCATAGTTCTCATATAGTTCTTTAGACATGTCTTCATACTGATAATTAATAATACCAAGAACATAAAGTATGGGGTTCAGAAACACACATATCTATGGGGACCTGAAATATAAGGTCCAGGAACAATTCCTACTGGGAATTGGGTACAGAGCTGCACGAGCAGATCTCGCAGACTAATTGTGAAGAGTGGGAAAATAGCTGGTGGTCAGGAAGGGAAGATAAAGGTATAGAAAATAATGAAAGAATGGGTGCAATTCCTAGAAATTACTCCTACTGCAGAGGGTGGCAGAATGATGATAAACTCTCTCTCTTCCCAGCCCTCCAGTGAACTGTGGCATATACCTGATGCTAAGTATTTATCTGTGGGAATTGTATAAGTTTTTCAAAAGAGAACCATTAATTTCTCTGCAAGAAAAGGCAAGCACCATTCTCACTTCTTTAAAACAAATCCAGAATAGAGAAACCAGAAATGAAACATTTTGGTTTGTTTTTAAAACAATCTGATAGGTTTAATATCTATATATATACATGGAACTACAAACTGTTTTCTCTTATTCAAACTACAAAATCTGTTGTCTGAACCCAAATCAGAAATACAAAATATGAACAAGTTTTTAGTCAATCACTTCCCTAGCTTTATACTACTCTTTACTTAAATATAGAAAAGAAAAAAAAAAAATCTTTTGGCAATGCCACTGGCACCTTTGAATCCAAAAATAGTTAGATTTGGAAACATCTCTTTCCACAAATCAAGAAAGAAAACCTAAAGCAAATCCTCTGTAAATCCCACTGGCAAAATACTAAAAGCAAGAAGTAGGCTAAAGTCCATTAGCTGGTAGCAGAAATGCACCAGAACACAAAAGGTTGTGGTAATTCTCGTATGTTCTTCTATTAAGAGACTTTAAACATGTGTTGTGGTGCCAGCTTATATAGTGCAGTGAGACTGAATCTTTGGAAGCCATAAAAATGAAGTAGGTAAAGCAAGGAAAACATCATCACATCTGTCAGGCTTTTTAATACAAAGGGATTCAATGACTGCCAGGGGGAAAAAAAAGCAATATAAGTAACTAAAAGAACCATATCAATTTTTCCATATACTCTATGGCTGTTATGTTCATTTCTCTCCCCATTCCCTTTAATGACTTTGTGTTTTCAAAGAAAACATTTTTCACAGAGGGATCAAGTATGAACACAATACTCACCCGAAACAGCAGTTTTATGAATAGATTGTTTAGGTATCTTGACTATATATATGTGCTTTATGAAGGCCTGAGAAGCTTCTGCATAACTTGAGCACAATAACAAAATCTTTAAGGAAATCAGAATTGATACCAACATATCCCAGGATGCAAATTCAGTACCACAGTATTTAATTAAAATTTTGTCTTGTTTTCAGAAAGGATGATTCACAGAATGTCCACACAACTGAGACCACAGCACTGCCATCAAGGCAAAGAAAAACCCTACCAAGCCCAAGCAGCTTAAGTAGGAATTTAGGAAAGCCTCCTCGTGAACCACAGGTCATTTTCCCAGAAGGTAAGAGGTAGGCATTACAACCTGAATGAGAATAAATTTCAGAATGCATTTTAATATTTTTAAACTAAAAAAAAACCAAAAAAAACCCAACAACACAAAAAACCAACAAACCCCAACACAAAAAAAATCTCTATACAATGCACAGTAAATATTCACATTTATTCACATTTTCTGACATCTACTTCCATTCTACCCTTTAAAATTCTGAAACTAAACTTCAGCAGACTTCCAATGCTCTCAGCACAGAAGTATTTCCTAACTGCTCTTGAGCTACAGCTATCCATTCTTACAGCTTATATTGTCTTAAAAACCCTACAGACCTGTTAAATTTACATTACAAAGTCATCCAAGTGAATATTGTGTGTAAGGCTGAAAAAGTCAAGTATGTCGACTCCAGGACTGTTCCATCTGCTATTCATAGCTCAAAGCAAGGTTCTTGTATTTCTTTTATACGGGCCTAATTTCATTCACTCAAGCACATTTGGAAAAACAGCATCCGATAGCATTCATGCAAGAAAATGCTGGTCACATATTTAAATTGCCTTTTTTTACAAGTTAAAGGCTGCTTCTACACAAAGGCATCACTTCACTTAAGCAGATTCGAGTATCTGAGAATGGCAGGACTGGATCTGATTGGCACAGCAGAAAATTTATATGAGCTTTTTATTTTTTTGGTCATTAAGCACACAGACCGTCAGCAGCAAAGCACCGCCTGACGGAGACAGCAGAGAAGCACTGAGAGCTGTGATTGTATTTCACAGCTCTCAGTCATAACTGCATCAGGCCCTCAGCAGGTCAGTTATCCTCTACCTTAACTGTGGCTCTATTAACAAAGGACACAAGAAATAATACTTAGACACTTCCCAACCCTTCTTCAAGACTGGATTTTGTCATTTTTTTCTAGATGCCACGTGTTCAGGGTCATAAAATTGAGACAAAAGAGCCAGAACTTGTAACAGTGCAAACTGCTGCACTGCTTCTAAGCTTATGAACTTCCTAATACTACTATAAATACTGCTTTGTTTGCCATGATGTGTATTCCTATCACACAGCGCAGTCAGCCTGGAGGGGAAAAAAAAGTATCAGCAGTGAACATCATCTATTCTGTTTGTGAAAGTGTTTTTTGCAGCCTCCGAGGCCATAAACGTGGCTTAATTCCCATCAACATTAGTGTAGCCTAATGCAGAATTTATAGAGAAAAATGAAGGTTTTGTATTAGCCTGAGTAAATGGGTTGTTCTGTCTTTTGGTTCCTCTTAATGAAAAATAGCACTTCCTTCTAAGCGTGCTTTGTAGTTAGACAAGTCTTTGTTGCTGCAGAGAAATGTAAATTTATGGGAATAACAAAACAAATTGATTAGTGACATAGAAACCACTTAATTACTGCTTCCCAGATGGGAGACTGTTAAGCAACCATTTAACCTATTTGTATTTTATAAGGAAAACGCAGGTCTTCAGCTGAGAAGCTGAAAATGCAAAATCATCATCTTTAACTTTCACCTGCCTGCAAAACTCCAGCCTTCTTACAGCCCTACGTGGGGTGAGCTGCCCAGCTCTGTTCTTAGAGCACAATTGGGCTGTGCTACTAAGAAGGAAAGAGGGCCAACATTCTAATTTAAAACAGCTACTAATTGGTGGTTTACATTATCCAGTCAACTAAAGGCAGACAAAAAAATTTTTTTAGTACAGTCTATGCAAATCCAAAAACCTAGGAGTCCAAAAAGCAGACTGTATGAATGTATGAAACCATGTTATCCTTACCTATGCAATTACACAGCTGTAACTTTACACAGCATGCACAAATACCTGCTCTGTATTTTTACATACAAAATCCCACAGGGACACACACCCTAAATGTCACATCCACACAACTCTGAGTAGTTCTAAGGCCAACAACCTGCACTGATCCAAAATTCACATTCACATGTAAACACTTTTTCCAACACATCCAAATGTGATAAACATGCACCAACCACTTTGCTTCCCCAATTTTGCAATTTCATATAAGTAAACAGACTGAATCCACAGGCATTTTAGAGCACAATGTAGAATTACAATTTATAGATAATTTTACAAAATGCCGATATAAAACTGTCCCTTTCCTGACTAAACTGCCATACATTTATCATTCCCCTACAAAAAGCTCAGTATTTTAAAACAGAAATACAATAGCAAAATATTGAATTGACACTTATGATAAAACGCATTTGATTAAGACTTAATAAAGTAGTGTGTATAATACAAGTGAATAATGCATCATAAGATAAAGGTAGACATAAAGCAAATAAGGGTGTCAAATCTAATTCTAATATGCATTTTTCAGCCATATTACTTATTTTATTACTGGATTATGAAACACACACTGAACTTCAATAAGCTTTTTTTTTAAGCAAATAAAAATAAATTCCTTGAAGAAATTTACCTGATTTAGTCATGTTGCTAAGTTAAAATCAATGTAAAAATTTCCAGGAAATTTGTTATGTTCCTTGTGTGAGTTCATACTCTGAATAGTGTGGCTTAGAAACAGAGCATTTCAAGAGAACTTTCAGAAATAAAGGTCGAGTGTTTCTGAGGGTTTTTTTCCCTGTCCTGTGCATTGGGAAAAGCTGAAATACAAGACTGAACACCAAAAATATGTGACTGATTAAAACTTTTAGCTAGAATAAGTTTTCCAGAATTCTCCTCTTCATAATTAACATGAGCCTTCCCAAAATGACAAACCATTAACTATTTGTCCCGATAAATGATATTGCACACACTGCATGTCAAAGCACACATGCAAACATGTAATACATGTAAATGTATCTTTTTCTGTATTGGTAGCAGGCTGGCCTTAACTGAACCACAGCAGCAAAGTGAAAAAAATACCTTCCTGTTAATTAAAATTTAAAGATATTTGCAAAGGCAAATATTTGTATTCAATCACGTACTGCTTGGAAAATATATTTTATATTCAAGTTGGAAGTTTGAGAGGTGAGGTGCCCAGAGCATCTCAAATTTCACCAAATCTCCAAAACAATTCCCAACTAAACTTTTCACTAGAACTTTAACACGAAGTTTACAATAGGATGTAGAAAAGCATATTATTAAATTAGAAGATTACTGGCACTGCAGACTTCTCCTACAAACCAGGTAGGCTCAGAAACCCCTTCCAGGGCAGCAAAGCAGCTCTGCAGCAGACAAGAGCTGAAAATGGACCTGGGTGGCCCAACCACTGCCTTACTGCTTTCATGGGTTTCCAAACTCTGCAGGATCCCACACAAGGAAGGATCTCCATGGCATGTATCAGTCACATTTCACCTTTAGGGCCTCATGGTCTGGGGATGGGGGCAAGATAAACATGCCAAGGAGGGAACTTGCCCTTGGATCAGGTATCAGAGAAAATCAAGACAAAGCACTGACACTCTCAAGCATTAACACTGGTAACAAGGGTTCAATTACTTCCCAATGTTTTCACTCTAGAGGTTTCCCTTAGTTTTCCAGCACAGCAGGCTCCCTCCTTCTTGCTTTCCATTACTGAAACTCCATCCCTGCCTTTCATTTTCCTTTGCATTTGGAAAGTTAAATTTTTATTCTCCCTCTCCCACACATGCAGAAACATACAGACAGTAACTGTAAGCAACCACTCTGGGGGCATATTAAAGCTCTTTCTTTCACCTTGTGTTTATCTTCCTAACTCCAGAAAAACTGGCACCATACATATTATTACCCTTCTGAAGCCACATTCAACAAACAGAAGATATGAACAGCAGTTTAGATTTCAAAAATGTCACAGAGTTCCAGGATAAGCCACAAGGCCTATCTATATTGCCGCTGAACTCAAAGACTCTTTTCACTTATTTTAAAACTTTAATAATTGCATTTGATATCATGTTAGAAGAAGTTCTAATGCACAGCAGCATGTCATTTTAGAAACCTTCGCAATAATTTGAAGAGCTTTGGAAGTGCAGCATTTTCAAAGTTGAAGTTTTGTTCAATAGGTTATGCTGCCTCACGAAATGATAACTTCCTTTTTCTCTGAATAAATCCCAGAATATCAAAGGCAGGTAGCTGGAAAAAAATTATCCATGTCTCTACTGCCTGCTTGCTTATTATTTTAAGCATTCTCTAATACAATGGTGTTTCTAGGCTTTCTTGGTGAAAGAAAACCCTGTCCCATACCTAGAATGGTGCTGAAGAAGAGAACACTGGAAAACATTTTTGCTTGGTACCTGAGGCTCCCAGAGAATGGGCCTCTTGGCCTAAATGAGCACAGGCCACTTCATCCCTGAGCCCTCTGCATGTCACATATTTCCAACTTGCATTTGATTCTACGTACAGCTGCAGAGAAAGCCCCAATACAAGTTTTCACCCACACTGTGTTGAAATGGAGCCTTTTAGTGATGAGCAAAGATCATTCATTTTAGTAATAAAAAAAATTTCTATTGCTTCTCTGTAATCTACATAACAGAGGGGTAAGAACAGCCCAAAAGTATTATTTATAAACTTTTAGTCCTGTAAAACTCCAAAGGAGCAACAAAAGCATCATTGTTTGAAATTATTAGCCCTGAAACAATTACAGGGAAGATTTGCTTCTGACTGTTTGCAGGAGTTGACTGTTGCAAGGAGTTGCAATTCTGACTGTTGCAAGGAGTGGAGCACTACACACAACTCCAGCCATGAATCATTGAGACACATCCTGGGAAGTCCTGCTGAAGTGGATATTGCCTGATTTTAATGCAATTTTAAATTTATTGGCTGAAAACCAGATCCAATAAAACCCCTGTTTTTCAGCAACCTCCTATATAAGTGAGACTTACTTGGAAGAAAGAATAGGTTATCATTGCATGAGAAGCTGCTTATGTAAATTAAATTAATCACAGAACGGTTTGGGTTGGAAAGGACCTTAAAGACCATTTAGCTCCAACTGCTCTGCCATGGGCAGGGACACCTTCTACTAGATCATGAATCCTCCTTCCACTATTTTCCTCAAGTACATGAACATGTGTTAAAACACAGTAATATGTCACATTTTGATCATGAAGCCCAGCCTTTAAACCAGTAAACACAGCCTGCATAAGCACTTTCTTCCCATCACCTCAAAAGAGCATCTACCAGCCCAGGAGAGCAGCAGGGTGTAGCCTGAGGCTTCTCTTCCATTTCTGTGCATAGCCCTGCGTACTGCTTCAATCTCCAAGGCAAAAAAATTACAACAGACTTACAGATTTCAGATTGTAGTGCCTGCAGCTTAAAATGAATTTCAGTGCATTTTCTTACAACGAGAAGTAACTACTAATGCACATTTTAAGTAGCTCTCTTGGCAAAAGCAAGAAAAAAAATCACCAGAGAGAAATTTGGAGCTGGAAGACATTACGTAGTCTCAAGAATTCTATGGAAATACATTTTCATTATAACTTCTACAGAAATATATTTGCATAGCTACAAGGCTGCTTTAGATCAATAGATAAGTATATATGAATTCTCTTCTATAAAGGAAATTCCATTAAAAATTATTTTAAGTCTACTACCACTACAATGACTTAGAAAAACAGTTTTGGACATCCAAGGAGAACCATCTTTGCTTCAAATGGAAGCAATTGAGCTCTTCCCACAAGACACAGAAAATTAATGACTACTATATTTTTAAACCAAAACCTCTTAATATGAAAGACCTAGGCTCTGTCCTTATTTTTTTTTTCTTTTTTTTTCAATGGACCCAATTGCTACACTTTTTCCTCTTAATTCATGATTTCTACACCTCCTACAAAGTCTCTTTTCTTCTTTGGAATAAGTAGTTTAGCTGTGCATGAGCAGCCTCAGCACTGACACAGAACTGTTGCTCCACACCCCAAACTCAGGCACGCCTTTCTTAGCTCCATGCTCACTTGGGCACTTTTTCCATCTCCATCATACATGACACTGTGGTCAGCAAAACATAATTTCAAAAATCTTGTTGATTTTAGAAGCCATTACACACTCTCTCCCTGATGATGGGCAGCCCACAATAGCTTTCATGCCACAGTAACTAGCTGAGAGTTCACTGGACATTTCTACACTTCATATCCTTGTTGTTTTTGTCCTCACAGCACCTGCTGTGCAGTTCTACAGCTCAGGCAAAATTACCTCTTAATAAATTTTTACTTTATATTTACAACAAATTCACAAGGAGATCACATTTTGTTCCCAAGCCTGTCTTCAGATACGTTATTTGGAGTCTCAAAGACTGCACTTTTTATGTTCTCTGAGTTTTAAGTTAGGTGTAGCTCTTTATATAAAATGGTCTGAACATAGCATATTACTTGCTGCACCAGATGTATGCTAACCCATTGGTAATTCCTTCAGTCTAGGAATTTTATTCCCAAAAGCAAACTTGGCCTTACCATTCAAGATGACAAATACCCGTGGGCACTTATCTGGCTCACTCACCTTGGAAAGCCAATGAAGAAAAGTTATCGTAGTAAAAATATACATGCATTTTAACTCTAGGAAAAAGGGACTGTACTAGTTGGTTCACTTACAACTAAAGTACTTTCCAAAAGTCCAACTAATTTGCTTAGCAGAAACATAGCAGAAAATTATATAGCATTTTCCCTCCAATGTTACACATAAATATGACAAAAAAATCCTGGCACTTCTAACCTAAACCACTTTCATAAAATAAGGAGTAACTTTTACATAAAGGTCATTAACGTCTTCAAGCAAAAAAAGTCAGTACTATTGCAGGAGCTTGTGCTGCAGAGCTGCTTCAACTCCCAGTAGTTAAAGGGCATGTGTGGAGATCCCCAGGTTCTTCCTCTTCTCGAAGGGCAGTAAAGCTGGCCATTGATTTAAAACCTTGTAGTACAATTTACAGTTAATATTTCAAACCTTCACTAAGACAATCAGATAAACAGAATATTTAATTAATCCCATTCCTAACACAATTTCTTCTGAGTTGTCAGGAACAACCAGCAAACGACAAGTTCTACATCATTAGTCTTTCTTGTGATTGTTTTCAAAACAACTAAATTGTGATCACCAGAGGCCTAAAATACTGCTGGTCTTATTGATTATTGCTGTGCAAAGACATTTTTCTTTCCTGTGTTCTCTTTCCAGCTTTGCACACAAAGATAATTAACCAGCAAGGCAGAGCAGTGCTGATGATACACATCCCCAGCT
Organism: Promerops cafer; assembly: GCA_013398275.1. Lineage (NCBI taxonomy): Eukaryota > Metazoa > Chordata > Aves > Passeriformes > Nectariniidae > Promerops > Promerops cafer. Next base: position 13,155 of record VZSE01003124.1, on the reverse strand, counting down.
GGGCAGCAAGGCGCCTGGGTGATGCCGAGCACCTTTGGTACCAACAAGTGTGAACTCTCCGACTGCAACAGCTCATTCTGAATCAAAACAACACAGACTCATGCCATAATGAAAAAAACCCAATCAGATTAAATTACTTCTACTGGAAACAGCATTTTACACCTCCAAAGTGTTTTATGAGCCTTAATCTACCAGGTTCTCCATCACATTTTTTAATTTTTTTTTTTTTTAAACAAACCTTGTTTAAAATGGTAATTAATGAATTGGGCTTGAATATTCTGAGAACTTGCAGTTTTGCTTCATGAAATGTGACTTCTGGCTAGGCACAGCCATGTTCTTACTCCTTTGACTGGTAGTTAAAAAAGATGTTGATTAATTTCACAGAAATGTCATTGAGATGTTCCTTACGCACAACAAATAAAAGACCTACAGCGCAATAAACCAAGTGAGAAAACAAGAAGTCCCAAGATGAAAGAATGGCTGTTTGTATGAAGCATTTTGGTGGTTTGTTTGGTTCTTTCCTAATGACCTGCGGCTACATTCATCCAACGTATCTTCTGTTTTCCATTGCAAATTCATGTGGGAAGTGCTTAATGCTGCTACAGCCCACAGCGTGGAAATGGAGATTCCACCTCAGCAGGATTCCCATGTGTAGGAGTGACAACAGGCTCACCCACAGTGATCCTTCTGAAGGTCAAACAGCTGCTTTTCTCCAAAACCAGAAAGATAATTAGAAGGAACGCCAGCAAGACGACCAAGAGGGGTTCTGGTTTCAAACATGGCATTATACAAAACACTGATAGCTTTTGTGCATTGTATGAACTGCACACACACACACACACAAAAAAAAAAAAAAAAAAAGCTTTAAACAATTCCCCTCATCTTTGCAAACACAGACCCAAAACAGGTGGGAAATCTCCCCTTCAATTCAATTCACCCTGGATTGGGGAATCTTAACAGTTCATGATCTGCTATGGGGGCATTTCTATTGTATACGTGAAAAAACTGCCTGACCTCTGCATCTAGACATTTTAACTTGTAGTTAATCTAAAATGTATTTCTGTAGGCAGTACTAATTCTCTCTAGAATCTGTGTGCATAAGCTATTAAAAGTTTAGATAATTTACAAAAAATATTCTCCTGTGCATTTAACAAGCAAATAATGTGGCTGAACAAGGAATAAATGTGATTAAATGTAAAACTGGAAAAAACCCCAGCTACTTAGCAGACCTGATCTGTAATTTTCTAACCTCCACAACTAAACAGATTTCAGTACAACTTGGACTCCATTTTATTTAAATTTCATACTAGTTTTAATAAGATATGAGCATACTTGTATGCACAAATGTTCTTCAGTATGGCACCACCAGAAAAAATTCTGCCTCTTTCAGATTGCTGTAAACATCATTAAATTGCAGCTTCCTATAATGTTTTATAAAGTAATATGCAAATTTCACTCATGGTACTCAAAATCTCATGTGATGTATAAAACAGTAAAAAGATTTGTCTTTACCTGTTAAGGATAGCAACTTGTTAGTAAGTCATGATATAGCATTAAAAATTAAAGAAGTGTATATTTTGCAAGACTTGCTGATCTATAAAATAAATTCATATACTAAAAATATATGGAAAATCGGAGTGTTTCAGAACAAATCCTTTATCAGAAACATTATTTGCAATATTTCATCTCATGACAAAGACATGAAACTTCCCACCTAATGCTTTTCTCTAAACATGATCAGCAATTTCAGAGAACATACAAGAAAACTGACAAACCCAAGAGACACTGAGAACAAAGCATTAGGAAACCACTGCAAATTCAATGTGTACTAGATCTGTTATATACTTCCACATGCTTTTGTCACTGAAATCAAACCCCAACCAGAACACAGTATATCCTGAACTACATGGTAACATGCCAATGCAATGTGATCATTCCTGCTGTGCAAAGGATGACCATGATAATTCCCATTTTTACATGCATATTCTGCAACAGGACAAGTGCAACAGCCTCCTCCACTTAAATCAGAGGCAACAGTGAAAAATCCTGGCTCAGGGATAGACGTGAAGGGAATACATGCAAGACATAAAATACTTATTAGATAAATCTCTGCTCAAATGGCCAGAAATGTCTGCAAAAGGATAATACCCTGTTTAGGAGATGATACAAAGGATTGAGCACATTCTCTGCCTCCTTTTTAGCTATTTATTTTCTTCCTTGGCTCAATACCATCTCCATATGAAAGGGCTGGAAAATACACAACTAAGGCAATACACATACAATCCTTGAGGAAAACAGTGTTCAGTAATGTGCTGCATAGCACACCTCCCCTTGCAGCACAGACCCAGACATTCTTGGTGTTGTTTTTATTATGTAGAAATAACTACATGGACACAGCTCATCTCTTCTAAACATGTATAAACATATATGTTTAAGGGTCTTGCAACACTGTTCTTAAAAAATACCCAACATCAGCAAAGTAAAAGGATGAAGAAATGGGAAACAATGCCTTGATGTAAAAAAGAAAACAAGATCATCCATTAAAAGGACCTCCATATGAAAGCACAAAAAATAAATGCTGAGAAGGAAAAGTGGAAAACAAATCACTGAAGAAGGAAACAGAATTCTCTTGGGTAACAGAACATCCACAGAACCAGCTAAAGGACTACTTTGCATAAAGTCTTATCCTCCACAATATGTACATTGGGACTAGTTAACAAAAAGCAAAAAAAACCCAACAAACTTACAGGAAAGCCAAGAAAAACCCTCAGGAGAGAATTCCACCTTGAGCTAGGTCTCTGAGTGAGAAACAACTCACAAAGATGGATAACATTAGTGACAAAAAGTTACATAGCAATTTTTGTGCTATTCTATTTAAGATGTTTACAGTATTTTTCAGAGCCTTAAATGAAGTTTGAGTATTTTATGCCTGGAACAGGATCTTGTAAGGCACCAAAATGTAATCTACCTTTCCTCAGTTGTTTTCAAATCTTTCCTGAAGGAAGCTGTAAAACAACTTTGACTCCAACTCACATGCAGTGAAGTCAAGAGCCATGTGCAGACTGGATCACATTGCCATACTGCCAGTCAGTAACAATCAAATGCTGTACACTTCAATTACTATGCCTGCCCAGAAAAGCGCAGCTAAGAGGAAAAATAAGGAAGAAGCAGTGAAGAGAAGAAAAGGGATAAAATTCATTTGTTTTCTGTCAATAAGCCTGTAAACCCAGCAGCCTCGTTAGCGTCTCTTTAAAAATGCAACAGAGCTGATACCACCTGTTTTTAATTTTGATTCCTTATGCAAGCAACTGAAATAAGTTCTTTTTAAACAAAGAACATAAAAGACTTTGTTACAAATAAAAGTTATTAACTCCATTTCATTTTCCTATGATAGAAAGCACAAAGAAATAAGAAACAAAACACTTGAGATATGAAAAAATAACCAACAACTTGAAGCTCCTTACTTCAAGGTTAATGTGAATGAAATTTACTCAAGTTGAACATCACGCCAATTACAAAAGCAAAAAAAAACCCACTAAGCTCTGATTTCTAACAATAGAGGTAGACACACATTTCCAGAATGCTCATTATATACAGATTTAGGTTGCTCCAGGGACTGATTAAGACTAGAGATATTCTATCAATACCATTAAGCTCACTAAGATGCAGTTCTCCCCTCAATGCATTTATACCGTCAAAAATGAGGACACAACTACAAATGTTGTAAAGTAACACATAATGTCATGATTGCTCTTTGGTCTTAAAACTGTAAGGTAAACCATTTTAAGCATCAACTACGACAGACACGAAATGATCTCACGCAGATGAAAACCAGCAATGCATAGAAGGAAGTCCTTTGCAAGTCCACGATGTAGCTGGTCCATTATTTTAAGGGTTTGGACAGAAATCAAGAAAAATATATAAAATTGTACAGTATCTAAAAATGGTATCTTCAACAAGGCTGTGCTCTTTGAGAATGCTACTCAGCCAAAGCTGGTTTTTAATTATTATTTCCTTCTACACTGATAAGGTGACTTTTATACCCAGATTGACTATTACAAGATTAACCTATGGAGAGGCACTTCAGATTAAAAAGAAAACCTTTGTATGACCTTATACAACCTAAGATTAGTTCATCTTCATATGCAATGTTTTTATCACTCTTTTGCAATGTAAAATTGTTATACAAGTTTTTCTTTCTGAGGGATAACCATAATCCAGTGGAAGGCCATGACCATTTTGCTGGTGAAAAGAAGTATTTGCCTTTAGAAATACAAATCCATTAACACACAACTTTGACTCCACAGCAAGATTTACAAGTCAAGGTGTCATCCCAGCAACCTTCCCAGCCAGATGTTGTAATGAAAAACTGGGTTAAACCTGTTTGCCAGAAACTATTGTATTCATTCAATGGTAAGTGCTGTTTTTTTAAAAAAATAGAGAAAGTAACTTATATGCCTGTGAACAAAACTTTCTTGATAAAAAAATACTAGTCTTTTCCCATTGGTAACTCTTCAAAAGAACTACAGACCTATATATGAAAGATTCAAAAGTCACCAGTTCAAGTTACTTTCTGCATTTAACAGGTCATATTATTAAAATTGCCAAATTTGGACCTACTTCTTTGCATTTCAATGAAAAGTTGAGGCTACAAATGTAGGAGTATTTGTGCTCATTACCTTTGGGAGATGACCTCTCCAGAGCATTTGCTTCATTCATCTCCAGCTGCCAGCACAGGCAATAGCAACAAACTGCACGTTTATTTGTTAATCAACCACAAACTATCACCCACCAACATTAAGTAGGTGGGTAATACGCTACTTCACCTACATGAAGTAGCCATCCTAAATTGATACAGCAAGCACTAAGTAAGGATTTTTAATTTGCACAGCTGGAAACATCTTTTGCTCTGAGCTGATGTACACACTACCAGAAGCCAACAGCTTCCAATGATGGGTCAACCAACTAGAAACACCCAAAGGAAACCAGACCTTTGGGAAATCTCTGTAATTTCTAGTCAGATGACACATCTCTCCTTTAAACTGGACAGTTTAGGCAGTGGTGAGGAGCCAAAGGCACCTGCTGCCTTGCCCAGAGATGGAAGAGATGAGCTCTTTAATGTGACACAAAAGGAGGGAGATCCTTCCTGTTTGCAGGGTGCAGCTGGAACATGCACTATCATCAGTCTTGTGGAGCAGGATCATCCCAGTGCCAGATGATCCAAGAGCCATGACCCTGCAAGTCACCTCCTACTCAAGCCACACATGGACTTTTCTGCTCATAGCTTTGTCATAAGCAGAAATCAAGCCAAAGCAAACGTCACTCCCCACAAAACTTGAAGCTCTCTGAACACCAAAACCATGACCTATCCACAATCTGGAAACACACAACAGGAGTCCAAATGTCTCACTGCATAATAATGACATAAGGATTCCACAAAATTATTTACCACAGGTCTGGAAAATACATTCAATGTTCATGCTTATTCTGACTCAAGAAAGCACTGCTGGTAGTTTTATTAAGGATATTTACCCGCACTGGGTACAGGCAATTGGACTTTTTTATTTAGAGTATATATTATTTATTTAGAGTATCATTTCCCTGTTATTCTTCCAAACAAGAAGGCGATTAAAATATTATAGGCCTGGAGAATGGTGCAGTTAAAGTCTCCCAGTTTAAGCAAGTTGTGCCAATTCTTAGAGAAAATAGGAGCCATCTCTTATGAGCTGATTCCCATTAGCCTTGAGAAAAGTAAAATGGGATCACCCTTTAGCTTGCACTATTACTACTATCTTCTTGGGAATGTTTAGCTTCTTTAGTGAAATCAGATGTCTTCTCACATCTCAAATCACTTTAAAGACATACAGATGGTCTAAATGCTTGCTTTTCTTTCATCTTTCTGTCAACCAAGAAATGTCAGCCCTGTGATGGCCAGACCATTATTAATAGTATCAAGCACTTAATTCCCCCGCATTTAGAGATTCTTTCCTGGCTACCAGTTTTCCTACCTTTTTGGAGAGCCATAGGGTTTAGATGATCATTTGTTAAATGATCTGTTCCCAAATCATGGATGGGAGGGCAGTGGGGAGAAAGAGCAGTACTCTAACATCACATAGGTTTGGACAGCATTGTGGCTACCTCTAGGAAAAAAGGCTTATCAAAAATCTTCTATCACCAGCTCCCTACCTTCCTTCAGACTGTCAAGTTTCCATAACGTAAGGTGGGGTAGTTAGCAAATGGCAGATGTTAATATATTTAAATAAAAATTATATGAATTTTAATGTGGATACAGTAAATGAGCTCATTTTCCTCAAGTTATGCACTTTACAAATTAGCAGATGACCTTCTAGCACATCAGGAGGGGCCATTCCCATTAAGAATAAAAAGCTAGTCCATTAACTACTCATGTAAATAAGCAATACAGAATTCCTAAAAACCATGGAAAATAAACATAAAGGAATATGTGTATTCTGAGCAGTACTCAGTGCTACAGACATTACAAACACATGGGCCAGTAGGTTTTTTACTCCCGCACAGGATTTTACCCACCAAAAGAGGAAAGATTATTCTTCTGCAAAGAGATTCTCATTAACTGCTATGAAAACTACTGCAAAATGCTGATGCAGTCAAAGAAAATTATGCAATAATTATTTTCTTATTAAGAAACAAATACATTCCTTTTGGCCTCTTACCAAAACCACTAATTAATGTAGATGCTACATTACATTATGAAAACTGGAGAGGCAGCTCAGTCTTGCAGGGGTTTTAAGAGCTGCTCAGGTGGAATGAACAGATGAATTAACTGTTTCTGGGTGTTTCCTATTCTTCACCTCTGCATCTGCTGACTAATATGAAGTAATCCATTAGTCATCCACCTGCCAGTCCACACAGTATGCTAAATGAATACACACTGGCCATTTACATGAAGATTTAACAAATCAGTGGATATACTCCTGCATTTTTAAACAGTGGAAACATCTCTTTTACATACTCAATTTGCCAGAATCATTCATCTCTCATGACTTACATACGATTAAGGCAAATATTCTTTCAGAGCACTGAAACTGCAAAAGAGCAGCCAATGATGCATACCTAAAAATGCACAACCTACAGTTTCATCCTGCATTTTTTTAAAATAAAAGTGTAAAACGAGGCACACACATGCACCCACTGAAATTCTTCTCCACTTCCATGGCCTTGAGGGAAGGGGCAAGGAAAAATATCCTTATGATTTCATCTCCAAAAGGCATCCCATTTACCGTATGATAATTGGAGTCTTATTGAACAGTCAGATGCAGCTGACAAGGATTTTCTCAAGCAAGTATGTTAAATCATATTTTACGCAGAATTCAGATTTTTTTTACCATATAAAAGTGAAACATACACTAAAAAAAAATCTGTTTTCACATTCTAATACCAATGCATTCCATTAGTCACACACAGATTTTGTTTTAAACTGATAGAGAGTGTGCTAAGATTAGATGTTAGGAAGAAATTCTGTACGGTGAGGGTGCTGAATGAGTGGAACAGGTTGCCCAGAGAGGTTCTCAACACCCCATCCCTGGAAGTGTTCAAGGCCAGACTGGATGGGGCCCTGAGCGACCTTGTGCAGTAAGTGGCATCCCTGCCCATGGCATGGGGATTGGAACTAGATAATCTTTAAAGTGCCTTCCAGCCCAAACCATTCGATGATTCCATACTTTGCCAATTTCAGTAGCTTCAACAAAGGTATCCTGAAAATATTCTCTTACTTGTTAAATATTTCCATACTTCAAAATATTTAGAAGAATGTAGAAGGTTATTTCTCTGACAGTTTATGAGATTTATTACTTTATTTGAATTATAGGCATCACAAACTGAATAAAAAAGGATGGGGGAAAAATCAGGGAAAAAAATTGTAGTCAAAAGCCCCTATAGTCACAAAGACATTCAGATTCAGCTATACATCTTAAGCAACTTCGAGCAGACTGGGACCACAGGGCTTGTTTCCATTAGTTTAGGATGGGAAAAAAAAAAGTCTAAGCCTTAAAGAGTTCTCCTTTCTATCTTGGTATTTTTATTAAGGCAACCACAAGTAAAGCTGAAACCTAAACACACTGCCACAGAATAAGCATGTACTTTCTAAGGTTACTCAGAAACAGAACTGTTTCATCTGCTACTGAACTGTAACTAGAATTTCAAGCTCAAAAAAGAGTGAAAATATTCAGACTAAAGTACTTAATCCTACCTTCTGGCACATCTTCCCAAGAAGAGAACCAGGGATCTCAGTATCAAGTCTCTACCATTACTTGTCTTCACAAATATCTACAAGTTGCCATGCAAGGCATGGAAAATTAAATAATGCAGACATATCATCATCTTAACTGGGGGACAATTTTGACTGCAGCAATGTTCCAAAGCCCTATAAATTCAATGCAATGAAGAAGAAAAAAGTGGAAATTATCACCAGCTTCCAATGGACTTCATATTATGCCATTATTAGAAGCATTGGTACAGGATATTATCAAGTCAGATGTTGTTTATAGATTAAACACTACTTAGTTTTTCATGAACTTCAGAATGTTTAAAAAAAGCCCTAAACCCTTTTGACTAAAAGCACAGCCAAAGACATAGATTCTTTTGAAACTGAACTCATAATGCAAAAAACTGAGTGGTCACATTGCAATATGCTTTACCCCAATAATTTTTTAAGCCATGTGGCTTCTTAAACAGAAAACCAGCTTATATTCAAGCTTCAGAACATTCTTCCATAGATCCTTCTGAGAATCTCCATTCCACTTTCAATTTAACTTATTGTAATGAGCAGAATGCCAACAGCAGCAGCATCCTATGGATAATACCCCGGTGTTCTGAAAACACACACTTTAAAATCAGAAATTGAGAAATTTATATTTATACAGACATTTTCCCAAGGACAGAATAGGAGAGTAGTACTAGGGTACAGTTTGTTTGCAAACTGCTAATATGAGACACAAACTTTTCAGAGAGAAATGAGTAGCATAATGGAGAAGGGCTTTCTTGAGCCTATATACTTGAAAGCCACTACATAAAAACTTGGAGTAATTAAAGATATAATAACCTCTGACAGCTGTGCTGCTGTTTAGAAGAAAAGAGACAGAACAATATCTGTATTTTGTCCCTGCTTCTCCGCTGCCCCTCTCACTTCACATATAAGCTTTCTTTCATAGAATTACTGAATGGTTTGGGTTGAAAAAGACCATGAAGATCAGCCAGTTCCAACCCCTCTGCCATGGACAGGGACACCTTCCACTAGATCAGGTTGCTCAGAGCTCCATCCTACCTGGCCTTGAACACTTCCAGGGATGGGGCATCCACAGCTTCTCTGGGCAACCTGTGCCAGCGCCTCACCACCCCCACAGGGAAGAACTTCTTCCCGATATCTAATCAAAACCTACTCTGTCAATTTGGATCCATTCTCCCTTGTCCTGTAACTAACTCCTCATCTAAGAATTCCCTCGCCAACTTTCTTTTAGGCTCCTCTTAAGGAAATTTCCCATTCTAACCATTCATGAGACTCTCTGGCAGTCCCAGTGTCAGAGACTGTCACAGCCGGCACCAAAGCCCCTTCATGGTGGCTCTGGTGACCCAATGGGTCCCCACTTGACTTCCTGCACAGCCCACACTCACACAGACCACGTTTCCTCACCGGTTCGACCCCAGGTTTCCCATGGCAGAGTCTCAGATGTCTCATTCCATAAAGCAATTTATTCTCAGCACAGCAACAGAGCAGCAACTCAAGCTGGTGCCTCCGAGGAGAGACCCCAACAAAGGAACCTCTGGATCTTTATCCCATCACAGTCTACCCTCACTCAAGTCTCACTCTTCCTCCTGACTCCACAGTTCCTTCTGTGTCTCTCTATGTCCATTCACCTGCCTCGCACTACCCATCTTCCTCTCTCTGTTATCCAAAGGGTTGGAAGCTCTTGTGTCAGGCTCCCACCCAGAACTCAACCTGCACCCCCAGCTACTTGCATCAGATGTATTCCTCTACACTCCCTCGAGGTACTGGGAGGCTGCAATAAGGTCACCCCAAAGCCATCTCTTTTCCAGGCTGAATAAACCAAATTCTCTCAGCCTCTCAAACTCATTTCCCTCAGGACTTAGAGCAGAAATACGTTTGTAATGTTTTCTGGCTCTGTTTCACTGTGGAGAAGCAGCTTACAGAGAAGCAGACTCATGGCACCCTTGGGGGGGATGACAGGGGCCAGCCCAGGCTCGGGGCAGTGCCAGGGACACACACTCGTGCTGAAGAACCACTGCACACAAGTGTCACCTGGCACAGCCAACACTTACCTCATGCTGACCCAGCTGAAATAAGCATTCACTTAAAAATCATCAGACAAGTAGCATTTTAAACACTTCCTCTTCCCTCTCCCCATGGGAAGCTCAGAAAACTTAGTCTGGCAAACACCTCACAGAAGCACAGAGATGTCCTTCAGCCACTGTGCTGCAATCGACAGAGCAGGGGTGGCACTGGCACAGCTCTGTCTGCCAAGCAACAGCCAAAGGAACCAATCTGACGCTTCTGTTAGTGCAAACTTTTCAAAACAAAAGCTAAAGACTATTTTTTTTGCATTTTTCTTTAACAATGTGAGTCAGCTTGATTCTTCCCAGCTGTTATCACAAAAAAAGGCTACCTTTTCATGGGAGCCTCCCTCTTCATTGCAGGAACAAAGCTGAAGTATTCTGGTTTAGATCCTAACAGATCATGAGAGCTGTATTTTCTTAGCTCTCTCTCCTCTATTTATCCTTCATCTCTTCCCATATACTGAAGAAGACCCTTGATCCCAACTAACTAAATCACTTACCCTGATACTCCCCTTATCCTGAGATACTTGCTACACATACTAAATGGAGATGGTGAAAATTAAGAGCTAAAAAATAAAAAAGATCTGGAAAAAGAAAAGACCCAAAAGGTCCATATGCCGCATTTCCTCCACCTCCTCAGGCAAGCCAAGTCATTCAGACTGCATCAGAGCCTCCCCATCAGCACTAAGCTGTGATGGACTTGGCCTAAAGTGGCCAACAAAGTAACAACACTGGAAACAAGCTTAACATCTTTAAACTTCAAAAATAAAATAAAATAATTTTCTTTTGATTTTAAAATACCAGTAAAACCTCAGATATTACTCAGAACCCACTCTGCTGGCATGAGGATGGCCACAATTAGCGAGCAATGATTTACTGTCAGAAACTAATATCTCCAAGTATATTAAATTAAATATATTTTTGATAGTGATAATAGACAGTGATTTAGCTTCTGAGTGACATTTCTAGTATATTTATTGTTATTACCATTGCTGTACAGGGTAATAAAAAAGTCGGTGGGGAGAAATGGAAGATCTAAAAAACACTGTAAAAGGTAGGTATCAGTTTTTCTGTGTAGAAATCTGCCCAAAAGCTCTGTAAAGCACCTTCCACAGTCTGACAAGGCCTCTGCATTTTTAATCAGGCCTCCTATTAGTTATTAGAGGACATATAAGGAACTTGAATATACTGTAAGCCAGAAGTCTTACATTTTAATGAAACGTTATATTCAGCAGTTTTCATCAGTAAACTTACTTCAAAGAATTCTCATGCACTGTGATTTCAAAAGTGAGGTGCAAAAGCCAAATTTGAACCCAGTAAGCTCCAAAACCGTAAAGAAAAAAGGTATATCCTGACCCAAAGCATAAGTCCTTTGTCACTCCTAATACAGACCTGCTAGAAAAAGCCTGATGCTGCTTCTGCACAGAGCAGGCAACACTTCACCTGCCTTATCATCCTTGCAAAAAAGTAATTTCTGTATGGATCTATTCTCTTTAAAGAACTAAAGAATTAGCCATTTATAGTTTCCAGCCACCATACAGAGCATCCATCTACTCATATGATATTACATAGTAATGCAATTATTGGAAATTAATTATATGAAATGGCTCCCATGAGAATTACTCCACACATAATTATGAATATTTTTGTAGTGCCACTAAATATGGAAGATACTCTGTGTATGCTGATGTATTTTATATAATAATCCCTTGCCACAACCCATTTATTTCTAAAAATCTCTTTATAAAAGACAGCTCTGCACTTAGAGTGTTTCGGCTCACTTCCATTACACCACATAATGATTTCCAAATAATACAAATGATTGCATGCAGAAAGTAAAATACAAAATTAAGGGCATAACAACACACTTAACTCTGCTGGAGTGGTTGTTGGGTTTTGAGTTTTCTTTTTTAAATCAAGACTTGTTATATTTCGTTATTTGATGAGAACTTTTGGTACAGTACAAAAAGCAAATTAATCTGAATAACTGCACTGAACTAGATTATAGATAATTTACTTCCACCACTATATCCAAAACAATAATCAGTACCGTAACAAAATAAACAAATGACCATTTGTTATTTTTAGTATATATTCTTCACCTTATCATTTGCTCTCTAAACTCCACCCGTCCCACTAAAGAATGCAAAGCAATTCAAGCTCAAGTTTCCACAGCAAGAGTAACAGCAGAAAAAACACACCTGAAGAACACATTAATTAAATTCTTTGCAGTATATAAAAGGCTTCTTACCTGAATTCCTTGAAAACCACTTTTCCCTTAAAAGGGTAACTGGTAATAGCAAGTACTAATATCCAGTTAGTACATGGGAACATAAAGAGTGGCCACTAAAAATATGCCAGTTCATGGACAATATGACATAAATCCTTTCATAACCATTCTATGTTCCATCTTCACCCTCTCCCCATCACCCCAAGCCAGCACCAGAACCTATATTTTGGAGGCCCCAAAGAGGGCCAGCTCATGCTAGCACTACTTAGTATTTCTCTCCCACTTCCCTACCTGACATCCACCCATCTTGTTCTGAGGGATAGCTCTGTCTCCAGCAATCCAAGGACTCTTCAGCTACCCCAGAGAGATCTCTCTTGAGGTTCAGAATCATACAGGATTTCAGGAGCTCACCCTCCCTCACACTGTGCTGGGGCTGGGGGTCTGAGGTGCACTGCATCCTGGGAAAATCCACCTTATCAATGCATGGCTAAAGGGCTGGTGCCATCAGTGGAATTTTGAATTTTTTTATCATAGGGCAACTTCTACAGCATCAAGGCTGCTTGAGTGAGATAAGCTCCATCTATCTAACAAGGGCA
>VZSE01003122.1:694-123800 GCA_013398275.1 Promerops cafer | reverse complement strand
AGTTTTCAGCTAGGGTCTCCACACAAGGCAGGTTTCAGGACCTTTGCAATCCCGAGACTTAGTACCTCTGCTTGACCAGAGCTGTTTTCAAAGAACAGACATCTTGACAATGCAAAACTAAAGCTTTCTGTCTCTGGATGTCTCCTGGACTTGGAAAATAAAATTCCTTCCCTGTTGAGATACCTTGTAAGTAGCAGATATACTTAGGCCTGTTTATTAAACAGGAGACAATTACACTTCGGTGGTCACATAGATAATTGTCTGTGCTGTTAACTCTTTGCTTTTTGTTGTGTACTTATTCAGTAGAAAGTCTTAACTCTTGATTAGTTCTTAATGGTAGGTATTGTGAAGAGAAACGGATACTTCGGAGGTTTTCAGTGTGTACAAAACTCTGCTAAAACCTTATTTGGTATGTGGTAGGGGACCTTTCTTTTCATTTACTTCCTCTAAACCACCCCATTGAAGCCGGACATTTTATGGCACAGGGAAAACTGCAGCTTCAATATTAAACCATGAGACTCAGATAAGGATTTTTTCTGGAATAGAGGTAAAGCATCGGTACATTCTTTCTTAAAATCAAGATTTCTAGTAGTTTTTTTAAAGAAAAGTTACTAACAGTTCTGTTAGCATGGGCATATTAAGTGAAGAGATTCTCAAGTTCTTGCTACCAGAAAATTTAAGCAAATTCAACAAAATATCCAGAACAAGATTCCCAATGGTAGGTACCAGGAAAAGCAGTAGCAAGGGAGAAAAAAAAGACATTATTATTTTGTCTTGATATAGTATAGGCATGAAAAAAATTGTAAGTAATAATAAGTGACAATTGGATAGCAATATGGAAAGCTTTTTAAAATTCATTTTTACCAAAGCACAATTTATTTAATCAGAACCAGAGAACCAGTGTATCTGTGACAAGCAAGTGAATAGAGCATGATGGTACCAGTATTGCTGGAGACCACACACTGCTTGTTGGCCAAATAAAAAAAACAAGCATTAGGTGTAATTATGGAAAGCTTATAGAAAAATTTACTATATTTGGTCACTTCAACTGGGGTTTGGTTGAGGAAAAAAGGGTAGGTTGTTTTTAATTATATTACTCAGGTAATTTTATTGATGGTTGCAAGGGAACAGGGACAATTTTTGTGGCTCTTGGATGTAGGGTTATACCAAATTACTGCTCACAAAAAGACATGAGGTTACTACAAGGTAGGCATAAAGATAACTAGCATTTCATAATACCATTTTTTGGTTTATTGAGGGCATGTTTTTTTAACACCGAGCATGGTTTGTCCTTCCCTCAAGCTTATGGGGTTTTGTTTGGTCTGTGGAGGGCTGTTAGGGCTGGGTGAAAGATTTGGTGAGTGTGTTATTAGGGGACAGACAGCAGCACCAAAAAGGTATGTGCCTGAGTGGCAGTTCAGGGGCACTGAAACAGCTACTCCAGTTTGAAACAGCAGGAGCTGTTGTTTCATTTTTTGATGCTTAAAAATAATATTAAAAAAAAAAATTTTTTTGGTTGCTTAACCCCCATCCAATTCCAATAAAGGCAGTATGTAAGGGACACAAAAAATTATCCTAGAGGAAGGGGATCAAAAGCTTAGAAAAGGATAAAATAAATACTCTGATTACAAAAAAAATTTATTTTTGACAGCAAATAAACACCCAATCACCACCACCAAACTGATAGGCTCAGTGATGCTGTTTTGCTATGATGCGGTGCTGGCACTTAGGAGAGAGAAACCAGAAAATGGTCAGTTGGAGAAGGCTCCTGTCCAGCCTTCTCCATTTCTAATGCCCAGCCATGTTAGTGGCCATGCTCAGAGCTGCACCCGAACCTACCAATGAGTCCTCCATTCTGAAACAGAACAGCATGGCAGGACTTGTGTCACCTCCTCAAGTTAACCAGGAGATCAAGCTGCTCGTACCTGCAAAGGTGAAGGGAAGCATGTGTGCCCATTGCTGTCTTCCACTACCCACTATGCTATTCATCCTGTGAGGCCAGGTACCCACCTTAAGAGACCTGCTGCTGGAAGAGGAGCTGATCCCAGGTGATGTCCTCATCTATCTTGAAGGATGTGTACCTGCCAGGGTGGCACTGGCAGTGAATCCATTCTGCAGACAGTCACAACACTTCCTGATGCAGTCCAGGCACCAGCTAGAATCTTCCTTCAGAAAACAAATAACAAATGCATGAAAGTAAATTAAAAACAAAAACCTGGAAACATGATAAAATGTTATCACTGTATCACAGGCCTGAAGAAGACCGAACCATTATCTGTAAGGAATAAACCTCCCCACAGGTGGGGCAAAAACTTGCTTTTGCCTTTCCCAACCCTTCCACAAGGGCCTGCAAAGCAAACCTGGTGCATGGATTCAGAACTCCTAGCAGACTACCCCCAGGGGTAGAGGTTTTTGTCAGGCTCCCCCCAGCCCATGCCAGGGTGGGTGGTGAAAGCTGTCAGCAAGGCCAGCAACTAGCTCCCCTTCCACTATATTCATGCCCTCCCCTACCAAAAAAACCCTGGCAACTGGCTGAAAACTTAATCCCACCCCAGCAAAGCAAGGAACCTCCAGTGCCCAATCAGGCTGGACTATGCAATGTCTGGGACCAGGAGCATTCCCCCTCTCATTAGGTGTAGACTCAACTTTGATTTCAACTGGATGTAGACTGTCCTCAAGGAAGGTGCTGCAACCAAAGTCAATCAACTTTGCCCCACTGGTGGCCAAGCCAAGGATGGTTGCACCACAGGATGCCACAGCTGTACTCCACATTGCAGGGAGACCACAATGTCAGGGATCTGCAGTGGGGATGCTTCCCCTTTTCTGGTCCATGGAAACGTCACCGGACTGCCATGGCTTCTCAAATACCATGGAGAGTGCTTAGTCACTTCTTCTGCAACTAGCCGGACTAGCAGAAGCATCGCATAAGCTGTGATCTCTACTCTGTGCTACGCTTGCAGGGAAAGAATCTGATTTTCTTGGCTTCTTAATGCCATGAGATGTGTAGAGTTGTTACTTGCTGGATCCTGCTGTGCAGAGGGATGGACCTTTGCCATCTCCTGGAGTAGGTGAATGTCCTGCAGCCAAGAATGGTTGAAAAGGTCTTCCGATGATGGCTTGTCCAAGGACAAATGGATAAACACCATTTGACAAGATGCTGGCACTCTGGGGAGAGAAATCAAAAAGGGGACAATGGTCCCCTATTTTCAAGGGTCTGCAATGCCCAGGCTGTGCCAAATCTTTCAATCAATTCTCTGTTTTGGAGAGCAGGATGGTAGGATATGTGCCAGCTCCTCCAGCTAACCAGGGGGAATCAATCTGCTTCATAGTTACAAGAACAGGATGCTCGTAATCTCGCAACACTGTTATTCCTCCTGTGATGCAAAGGCAGATACTAGCCCATTGCAGGAAGAAGATAATGGCTCAGAATACTGTCCCCATCTCTGTTGAAGGGATGGAACCTGCAGACCATGTCATAGAGTGCGGCACCGCGAGCTTTCAGCTCCGCGCTGCTGTCCCCGCAGAGTGCCTCTGTAGGGGTGCGCACGCCAGCGTATGGTAGTGTCGCAGTATTGGCAACGTAGCTAGCAGCAGCGGGAATCAAGGGAGAAGGAGACTCTCTAGGTTGAAGCACAGGGTGTTTATTCCTAGAGCCCCGAATAAAGGAAGGTTCGGGGTTATAAAGGGTAGGTAGATAGGAGGGGTCCAGGGTTACAAGCCAGTGGGAATAGGGAAGGTAGGAAGGTCCGGGGAGGAGCAAAGGGCCTGGAGGGGGGAGGGGGAGGAATACATAAACCAGGGGTCAATCTGGGGGAGAAATGGGGAGAACATTCTAGAACATGGGTGTGAACTGGGGATGATTGAGGGGAAGATTGACAACTCTTTGGGAAGGTTCGAGAAGGGAAGGCAGGGAAGCATGATGTAAGCAGGGGTGGAGAGCAACCGCAAGGGGAGGAGGAGACTACACAACTGTCTCCTCCCATGGCACCCATTCAGGGTTGCCATGGGATACAAAAATAGAGCAGAATGCCCAGGGACCAGATCATCACTGGATGTCTGTGGTAGTAGAGGGTGGGATGTACGCCTGCTTTCCTGTGGGATACAGAAGGAGCTCATCAGGTGCACACTGCCCTCGCCTGGCATCCCTGAGGATGCGGGGAATGCACTGGTGGCACACAGTGTGACCTGCTGCCTTCTTGTCAGCACCTGACTCTCATTGACAAACTTTAGGTTGTAAAAGCAAGCCCCTGATGCTGAAATAGGGTAGAGTGAGCCCCGAGAAGGCCCAACCTTATGCAAGCAAAATGCCCATGCAGGAGTAGGGAAAACACTGCCTTTTATCTGCCCCCATCCCTGCACTGGTCAAGAAAAATATCATAGGCCAAGGCAGAAGAGGGGGGTAGAGTGTCACAAGCCCTTCCATGTCTGCAAATGAAAGTGGCCAGCACAAAGGTTTTGCAAACCCACCTCTGCTACTCTCCACAGATTATTTTTGTTGGGCTGGTTCCCCCCACATTAGTCCTAGCTGGCTCCTGTTCCACAAAATCCATCCCCACCCACCCTCCATGAAAAAAGCAACTTGAAGAATTATTCCCACCCCAGCAAAGGCTGCCCTTTGGTGCCTGACCAGGCCAGTGTGGGTTCATGTGAAAACTAGGTGCCTAGCACATCATTTAGGTTTGTGCTGCAACTGAAGTTAATGAGCTTCACCTCACTGGTGGCCCGGTTGAGGATGATGTTGACTTCGCAGCCTTGACTTTGCAGTGCAGGCCCCCGTGGCTCGTGTGGGGAGAGCCATTAGAGTTACAGGCCAGTAGTTTCCAGGATTTTCCTTCCAGCCCTTGTTGTAGATAGGCATCATATTTGCCGACTTTTGTCACCTGGGACCTCCTCAGTTATCCAGGACTTCTATAAATGATTGACATTGGCTTGGTGAGCTCTTCCACCAGCTCCCTCAGTAACCTTGAGTGGATCTCATCCAGCTCCATAGACTCATGAATGTCTAAGTGGCATAGAAGGTTGCTGACCACTACATCCTGAATTATGGGAGATTCATTCTGCTCCTGCCCTGCTTCTGTTCCTGTCTTCCAGCTCGAGGGGCAGGGTACCTGGAAAACAATGGGTCTTGCTTTTAAAGACTGAGAGAAAGAAGGTATTAAGTATCTCATCCTTTTAAACTATGTTTCCTCCCACATCCAAAGGGGAGGGATATTCTCCTTAGCCCTCCTTTGTTGCTGGTGTATTTGTAAAAATATTTTTTGTAGTCCTTTATGACAGAAGCCAGGTTAAGTTCTACTTGAGCTTTGACCCTTCTAATTTTCTCCCTGCATCCTTGTACTCTTCATGAGTTGTTGAGCCATCTTTCTGAGTTCCAGCCAGTGCTCTATTTTCAGCCAGGCCAGTATTTTTTTTCATGGCTCATCTTTCAGTACATGGGGGATAGCCTGGTCTTGTGCCTTTAAGATTTCCTTCTGGAAGAATGTTCAGCCTTCCTGGACCCCTTTGCTTTCTCAAGACTGCCTTCCAATGGACTATGTCAACCAGTGTCCCAAACTGGCTGAAGTCTGCCCTCCAGAAGTTGCTGATCGCTTTCCTTACTTCTCCAAGTAACGAAAACTCTATAATTCCATGATCAAGGTGATCTCCAACTGTCACATTACCCACCAGTCCTTCACTGTTTATAAACAGCAGGTCCAGCAGAGACTTGGCTCACTTACCATCTTCTCGTAGAAATAATGTTTGTTATTTTTCATTTTAGAAATGTCCCATATAATGATGATTGACCAATAGAGATGGACTTTCTTATCATGTTTGAAGTAGCATTTTCATTGCTTTTAAGGGAGTTGGAGTGTCTAGGACCACTTAATTCTGAATTTTTGTGACTCTCAGGTCTACTTTATCCCAGGATTGGTGTTTTCTGTTGAAACTGGTAGTAAATGCATTAGGAAGTACAGTGGAGAGCTGATGGTGAATCTTACATAGCTTCAGGGGTTGCTTTAAGTGTACTCTGCTAGGTTCTATAGTCCAGTCTGGGCATGGTGCAGCCAGTGCACTCTTTTCCTCCTCTGTTGTATCTGTGTAAGCACCTAAGGCTCTAATAAATGGACTTTACAGTGGTTTGTGTACTCTGGGTTAGACGCATGGGAGAAACACCAACCAGATATTCTCAAGAGGTCAAAACAAGACAGAAGTTTACTGGTAAACTGTAGGAAGTCATGGAATTTTGGCAAAGATTTAGTACAACATCCAATCAACATTAAACAATGCTCAAAGCATTAATTTGGCCCATTCAAATTAGCAAATTTTAAACCTGTTCAATGTTAAGTTTCTCAAAATGTTTCAAGAAGAGGGAATTAGAAGAAAGACAGAAAATATATAGAAAAGCACACATATAAAGGATATAGAAAAGCCAGCTCCTGGGTTCCAGCAGCATTCAGATACAAATTCCAAGAGGAGGGTAGGTCAAAGGGTGCACTCATTTTAAGCCTTAAATACCCCTTGGCCTTCCTGGGCCTTCCCCACAGGTGGGACTTCTAGTCATTTGACCACTCAGAAGCTGGGTTTGGCAAGAATGGAGCACTGCCTCCCGTGTGCTGACGACTGGCAGACACTGTGGAGCTAGGATACAAGCTCTAGGGGTGGGTGGTGGGGGGCAGTTCACTGTCTTATCAGGGCAAAATCTGACCTACCCTGCCTTCCCCACACATGCATCCCAAAATACCTTGAGACATCAATCTTTTCACTGTATTAGCCAGCCTGCCAGCTCTGATTTGGCTATCCAGCTGGAGCAAAAAATCAATTGTCACAGTGACAAATGTGGTTTGAGAAACAGAATCTGGATTCTGCCTTGGTTTGGTGCTGGTCTGGCTTGCTATGAAGACTGTGAGAGATGCTTTGCTTTCAGGCATGGGCAAAGGGTAGAGCCTTGGTAGCAGAGAGCTTCCCTGCTTTGTTCTAATGGGCTTGATGCATTTGTCCCTGATAAAATATAACTTCAAAACACCAAGGAAGTACCCTCTATTTGTGATTTTACACTGTTAATACTGCAGTAGGTGATGTGTTAGAGGAATATCTATTAAACTGTTTTTAGGATGTGTAGCACTGGCTGGTTTTTATTTGTCTGTTTGTCTGCTACTTTTTGAAGTGGCTTCTTCCATTGTGAGGATATGAAGAGACAAGTGCATCCCAGGGTTATGGTGGCAGAGGAGAGATTCACAGCCTCACCTGTCTCATGTGAAAAGGCATGAGACTCCTTCCTTTTTGTAGTTTGTAAACAGAAGTCACTCTTATGCTTGGTTTGTCCATGTTAGTCTCTGCAGTTCAGTCCCTGCTGAATGTTTTCTTATGTTCCTCCATAATACAGTGTTAGGACTATTGACCTAAAACTTACAGGCTTGCCCTGAGAATCAGTAATTCCAGTTGGGGGTATAAACCTGATGTTGTACCCTTATGTAGTATCAGAAGGTTGTAAACAGGGTGAGCTCTTTCCTCCTTTTGTCACTTTAGTATCCCTGTGGCCTGCAGTGACTGTAACTAGAAAGCAAGCTTTATGTGAAGCCTACTTGAAGCATAGGAAGCCCTCTCAACCAGAGTGTGCTGCTGCTTCTCATTTCTGTGTTGGTATGCCTAGGCCTGTCAAGACAGCAAGGCTGGTCTCTCTCTGGAAACTGACATAGTACCTCTAGCAAATACTAAGTATCTCATATCATGTACTTTCTCTGCCTTAGGTGATGGAGCTCCGGACTAAACCTCAATGAATAAAAGCCCATTCTTTCATATTTTTTGGTGTGCCTCTCTAACATTGGACAGATGCAGCCCTACCCTATAGACGGTTTTCTTCCAGTGTGCCAAAAATAACTTGTATATCAGTAGATGATGGTAGGTAAATTCAAACTCCAGATGGAGTGGATGTTGTTTCTGTTCATTGTGTATTGTTAGAAAGGGGCAGTTAGTAGGTAAAATACACATGTAGCAAAGTGCACTGTACGCATAGAAAAATATTGATTTGAAAAATATAGTTGCAGGTTTTCTGCTATGCCAGGAGGTCACTGATGGTTTGGGAGAGGATGTTGATAACCTTGCAGAAGATATTTTATTTGAGGAACTAGTGATATTTAACAGATCATGTCTGCTCTATTGCACCTTGTACTTGAAGCCTGAGAAGCACATATATTCTTCATACAATCTCTAATATCTTAGGGAAAGGTAAGCTCATGTGTATCAATAGGTGGAATGTAATGATCCTGACCAGAGACCCCTGTGCATTGTGGAGTTAGTGGCCCATATAACACTTAACCTCAGCAGATGCAGGCCTGTCCTACACACACAAAACGGCCTCAGGCTCTGTGTGCTGCACCGGTTCTGTGACTGCAGGATGAACTCAGCCAGCTCATTGTAAGTTAGTAGCTTGCAGGCAAGCTCCCACTTGGTTGCAGTGGTTATGCCACTTCCATGGCTGTGGTTTCATCTATAAAACACAGCAAGAAATTCTTCTGTGAACATCCTCAATGAATAGAACTATTGTCTTATGAGAAAATTAAAACTCAAATGACCAAATAAAAAAGAAGAATCTCATCTATTGACAAAGTCTGTCCAGCATGATGCACTTGGATCAGAGGCCTATTCAAAGCTACAGCACCCAGCAATCCTGCCATCTCAAGCGATGTAAGATTGCCTATAATATACTCTTCTTATAGTGTTAGTTTTAGTAAATAACACTTTTAATGATACTTTAGAGAGCCTGAGTGTCTCTCTGAATTGTTACATGCTAACACCTTCTCATCCAAAACAGTGTGTTTACCGTGGATAAGTAAGCTATAGATAGAGTATTTTTCAATTTGAATTTAGGGGTCTACAGTTAGAATTCTATACATCTAACTTGTTATCATACTTGTAGTCTACTTTAGGTACCCTTCACAATGTATTAAAGTAGAGCAGGTTCATGCTGCTGTCATATCAGGAGCATTTATTCGGTGGAATTCAGGGTGTCTCAGTTTATCAGGAGGATTAAGGTAATATCTTAATAATTAAGGTAATATCTTTGAAAGATAAATGTCTGCCAAGGAAGACAGAAACCATTCTGGAATAAAAAGAAGACTCCCCCCTCCAAATTATTATAACTTTGAAATTATGAGGATTTAAGACAAAAATGTAGAAAAAAGGAATAACAGTTCTTTACTTGAAAATAGATCGAATAGAACAGAACAAACAACACCACAATAACAGAAGTTGCCAACCCGCTGAGCACTTTTGCCCTCTGGGTGTAGTTATGAACGCCGCCGGCAGGGGGTGCGGGCGCGCTGCGGGAGGCAAAGTCGTAGTGCCTGACCCCGGCCGGAAGCGGGCGCTGGGATGCGAGCGCGGAGCTGCCCGCGGGGCGCGGCCCGGCCCGGCCCGGAAAAGCAGCAGGGGGTGCTCCGTCTTTCAAAAGGTTACTGCAAACTCACGCTGGTGGCGGGGGTTCTCAATGCTGGCAGTTGCTGGAAAGTCTGAGTCCGCCGACGGAAAGAATGCTCTCGCCAGCAGCGGGCGCGGGCAGGGGAGCAGATAGAACTCGAGCTGAGCTGCTGCGTAGAAAAAGAGCTGGTAAGACTGTACGGCTCCCGGCGGCACACCACGCGACAGGTCCTGGTGTCAGAGCGGAAGAGAAAAAACCCCACTAGCTAAAAAAAACCCCTGCCAAACCTCTATTCCCCTCTCCAGAAGGATTTCGTTAGTATGCCAGGGCTATCAGCCACCTCCCTTTAACTCAATCACTGACCATCCATCCTCGAGGAGCCCCCTTCCCTCTTCTTCACGATGGCAATGAGAAAAATTCTCTAAAAAGCCTAAAACCATAATAGGTAATGATGTAGTAGGAAGTCCATTATATCTGTTGTTTGTGTTGCAGTAGTCCTCTAACACCCCCACGAAAATTTTTCTTGAAACAGAGAAGACTCTAGTCAAAAGTGATTGCAGAGCGACAAATATAAGAAAAACAGGTTTTGTGAGATGAAGCCCTAGCTTACCTCTCCTCACCGTGAGCCCCTTACAGTCCCCAGGTACCAGAACCCTGACACCTATACCCAATATATTTTAACTGTTGGCAGGGTTTGCTACCTCATTGCCTCTCAGCAGAGAGCACTCTCTGGGTAGATGAGAAATGTGGTGAGGGCTCATCAGAAGGGAAAAACACAACCAGACATCAATGCTGAAATGAAGAGTGTCAGGAACACGAAATACCAAAGATCCATTTTTCAGAGAGGCTGCTCCATGATGTAGGATTTATGCTGGACAGAAGTCCTGTGTCAGCCTGAAAGCAAGGGAATGAGCCTGGAAGATCTCTTTTAGGTTAGCTCCTTGGTCTGAGCACTGGCTTTGTTACACCTCACTCTCAGAGAACCAATTTTCCTTTTGAAGTACATAGGACAGGCACTTCGACTCTATTCCAGGGCTGTGCACATAAATCCTGAGCACCTAACCCCTAACCCAGGTACCTAGGGTCTACGCTTCCCCTAGTCACCCTCCCAGTAGTAAATATTGTACCAGAGAGCCATCTACAGAGCAGAGGTAAGGGATCAATTGTGTTTTGATACCCCTGTGGTAAAAACATTCAGCTGAGTTGCTTTTACACGTGTTCCAAGCCTGTGCTTTGTCTTTACATTTGCAGACTGTAAATTTCTTATTACTTTGTCTTGAATAATCCACAGATTAACCCAGACTAATCCCCATTGAATCCCCCTTACTGGGATGTGGTGTAGTAGGGTAACCAGACAATATTTTCCCCAGAGATTCATGGCAAGAATGGTTATGTAATTCGCTGTGAGTTAATTAAAAGTAAAGCCGAAAGGAGCAGCTGGCCTTAACAGTTCTGTGTTTGATGAACACATGACTTTAACAGCTTTCAGTGAAGTATTGTAGAGGTGGGACCTCTGCAATAGAAACATGGCCCCTTTCAAACATGCAGCAGCTATTAGTGTCTTATTGCTTGTCCTCTATGGTCCTGTCCTTAGTTGAAGGGGATATGTGATCAGGTTTCCTTTCTTTGTGTAGGAGTGACTGGTGAGTTGCAGTCAGGAATGTTGTGAACTCAGCTTTGGAGGAACCACTGGACACTAAATGTATCCTTCAGCATATTTTAGAATTATAAAAGTTGATATTTTTCACAGTTTAATTCTGTATTACTAGCTGCTGAGTGGGGTTTTTTTGACAGCACTGTCTCATTCCTTAACAATATTCACTTTGATAGTTCACCAAGGTTTCTTACCACTCTTAATGGTGTTGGGTAGAAAGAAAAGCAAAACTATTGGTCTGAGTCCTGTGAAGAGCTAATCTGCCAGGAGTCTGAGCTGCCTCTCTTGCTGTAGTGTTGGAGGTGCTTGTTATTTGACTCCTGAAACCTGACAGCCCTTTGCTTTCTGACCCAGGATTTCACTGGAAGACCTTTGCTGAATGATCTTTATTCCTGCCAAATCTTTCATTCAGAAAGCACATTCTGAATGAATGTACTGTCTGGCTGTTGCTCTGTCCTTAAATTTGCCTAAATGAGTGTGTCAGAGCTTAGAAAATGGCCTTTCCCAAAGCTTTCTGAAGGAAGTGGACTTTTTTTTTCCCAAGAAGTAGAGGCCTGCAGGAATAGAATTATCAGCCCTGGGGAAGAAGTATTCATAATCTTCCATGGCCTTTGTAAGCCCATGTGCATTCTATGTGTTTTTCCTTGCACTGAGGGGTTTGCTTACATTTATTTTGCAAGCTTATATGAAGATGAGCAGGTATACTCTGTACCTATTCAAGATATTCATTGTGTATTCAAGTATATTCAAGATTGATGTTAAAAGCTTTCTCAAGAGGAGTTAGAACTTGATAAAACAGCAAAAAACCTTGCAGTGTCTTGGTGTAAGGGTCTTAAAGCTCTGCCTTGGGGTGATGAGGCACCAGGACAATGAAGAGTATAATGTTGTGCAGTACAAGTGCACTGCAAATTAAGGTCTGGTTTTGATACAGAAAATGGAAGGGGAAAAACTTGCATCACCACAGTATAGGTCATGAATTAAATAACCTACTTACTAGTCAGGATGCTGAGGTTCCAGGTACAGTCAGTCTTTCCTGTGTGGAGATTCTTGAAATTTTATGCAGTGGCATGATCCCTGGAAATACTGTAGATTAAAAAAACTAATGACTCAAAAGGAAAAATACGTATTTAGTTAAACATAATGAGTGATCTGGTTTTGATTGCAAGTTTAATAAGGCCTCCTAGTGGAAACAGTGCTTTCACCAAAAAAGCAAATTGAAACTGCATAATATAAGCTGTTCACGTTTTTAAGATGAGACCCAGCCTTTTGCTGTGGGTGTAGCAGTCAAACTTGAAGATTCAGAAAGTTTTGAAAAACTGTATGTTAATTTTGGAAATGTTCTCCTTTTGTTCCTATATATGTGACTGTACTTGAAGGTAGGAATGTTTCCAATTCTCCCTCCTTCTACTCCTTTTTTTCTTCCCTGTCCGCATGCATCAGTTGAACAAACTGTTGTCCATCACAATTTAACCAGGTTAATGTTGTATGTGAATTTGACTATCATGCCTCATATTCCATGTGGTGGCGAGGGGCCTGTGGCCACCATTGTTCTGACTTTGATAAGCTGTTGCTTGGTCCTCAGTAACAGCTTGAGCACTTTCTTTCTGCTGCAGCTGTCAAATAAAAAGTGTTGGTTCATTCACCCTTTATGGGTACGAGAAATGAAATTACATTAAAGTATATGAAAGGTTAGAGACTTAGAGACTTCGTATTAAATGTGAAGGGACAAGATATGTAATCTTGGTTGCTGAGTAATAATTTTCTTAGTAGCATGTTCAAAATCAGTCTGGAAAAAGTTTATCCCTATTGTAATTTTACAATCTGAGCCTCAAAATGATTGCTAGTTATGCTATTCTAGAAGAGGAAAGGAAAAATCTCACTGAAGTTACTAATTCATCAAGCCACCTTCCTGCAAGGCAGTGCCTCCTGCAGGAGCTGTCTCTGGGCACATAGTCCTTTCCTTTTGAGCCCTCCCATTTTCATGTATTTGAGCCTCCCCCAACCACATATTTGTTGGTTTGAATCTCATTTTCATTCATCTACACTTCTGTAAAAGAAAATCTTTGGGAGAAGTTTTTGGGATTTGCTAATGGAGCTGCTAAGAGAGTTTATTAATTAGAAAACAAACCGAATCATTCCCATATGCTGTAGCATCTCACAAGGAGACATATTCTTGACATATGTGTATTAGGCTGCCTCCCTGGTGGTATGAAAATACTTGTCCAAAATGTATTCCATGGTTCCTGAGGTTAATCTCAGGAACTAGGAAGTTACTGGAAACTGTGTTCTCATGTACCTTATGAGGAAACTGGTAATGCAAAGAAGTAAAAGTTATCTATTGTGGAACTATATTTAATGACAGTTCGGACTCATTAGGTAAAACTTGACAAGTACTTGTTAACTCTCATTTGGTTTATTTCCCTGTAACTATCTATAGATGGAGAGATACAATTGCTTATACTGTTCCTCTGAGGATTTTGTTTTCTCATCATTTTCTAAGTGTATGTTGGTTCTCTAGCAGTTTCAAAATCCCAAACTGAATAGTCTAGAATTTGAATCACTCTTAAAACTTATTAGTGTTGTTACCTAGTATCAACAGATATTAGCTGTTGGCAGACTGCAATCATCCTTACGTAGATCTTTCTCATTTACAGCTACATGTGAGAAGAATGCATGAGAGGGTTTCTGTATCACCTGTTGTAGGTTGTTTTGATTGTTGAGAAGTCTTTAGTCTCAAGCATGTGTAAGTAATTGTACCGTATAGGACACAAAATTATTCTAACATGAATATGCAAATGCCTTTACACAAATAAATGTATTTGTGCTGATGACTTCTTTGTACTTTCATGGCAAAAGTTAATCGTGTTCTATCTTCTTTTCTTCTTTTCTGGAAGCCTGTAACCATTTTTGCAGTATTTGCATTAATTCTGCAACTCTATAATAGTAGAGCAGCCATAGTAGTGCTCATACTTGTAGAAGCTTGAAATCACTGAAAATCAGTTGTGTAAGATAAATACTTGAGAAGGCATGTCTTTCAAGTTTTAGCAAAGTCCCAACAACAAAAGTTTACACTTAATAGATAACATCTAACTCTGTCCTGCACTTAGGACTGCAAGTCCTGCAGACATCCTGCAGCACTGGGGTAGCAATAGTTCCTATTTATCACAAACATGCAGTTAGACCAACGTGTATAAAACAGTAAGTTTCACTGTGGTATTCACAAGTAACTTAGGCATGTGGTTTTTGTAACTTTTTATTTGTATTAAAAGGAAATGGTTTAGAAGCCTACTGAGGTAAAAGGCTGTGGTCTAACTGTTCTCAGCTAATCACCCATTCTCATCACAGCCCACCTCCTCTGAACCAGTTGTGACTGGTTCAGTTTATAGGGTTTTTCCACTACATAACCAAACCTTCCTGTAAACAAATGCCCCAGCACCCAGAAGCCTTAAAAATCTAATTTTTCTCTTATTAGCTAAATAAATAAGAATTAAAGTCTTAGTAGGAACAGTATATTTTTGTATAAACAAACTTAATGTGAGCTGTTGGAAGGTGTAAAACCTGCAACCAGGCATTTGAAAACCCCTGAAACTGAGAGGTGATGGTTTAGGGTTGCAGGTAGGCAAGGGGTTTGCTGTGTTTTCTCTCTGTTTTTCTGAACTGCATGGACAACATCTTTCAGTTTTGTGTAGGAGACACAGAGAGTGGATTCGGGGATCATATAGTGAGAGATCTTGGTTCCTTAATACAGTCAAGCATTTGTCTAGCAGAGACAGAGGAGATCCATGTAATATCCAGGTAAAATCCATGACGCTACTGAAATTTACAGTTACTGCATTCAAAAAATACCTTTGCTGCTGTTTCGTTTCACCTGGATTGGAACCAAACCTTAACAAATAATAGTATGGGATCCCAGGTATTTATCAAACAGAGTTTGACTGAAGACTAGAAATCACATCTTTCTTCACATTGAAGAGTAACATGACATTGAAGGCAGTAATTAGTTGCTTTGGCTTCAATATTCAGATTCTAACATATCTTGTAAGGTATGTCATTAGCAAAATAGCTGTCATTGTTAGAACTCAGCCTGGTATGTTTTCTTTCCCTTACGATGGCATGAGCCCTAGGAGGCAGTCCTGTTGTAGTATTTCCCCTTGGCATAGCTTAGCTGTTTTACAAAGATTAGCTTTCTAACAGAAAAGATGTAACAAACTAGTATTTATTGTTCTATGTAAAAGCATTCCTATTAACACATTGAAAAGCAAGAAAGTGATGTTTTAAGGACCTTTGATTTCCTCAGAAATTTATATGAACAGAGAAATTAATCAGGTTTTCTAGACATCTTTGTACAGGGTGTGGAAATGCTGGAGAACAAACACAGGCCTCATAAAGACAGCTGGAGGAAAGCTTTTATTGCCATCATCATTACAGACATAGTGAATGTAAATGCTTCAGGGGCGTATCTCCTAAGCCTAGGGCAATGTTTTGCCCAAAACCAAGCAAGTGATTTATCCCAATACGTCTATTTTCTATTTTTCCACATAAATTTGAAAGGAATTGATTTGTGGAACTGGGAGATTAAGAGTTCAAAGTCTTTGAGAATTTTTCTTCCTTTGTGAAAATATTTTATCAGAGCTTCACATTCATGGTTTTGCTCAATTTTAAAAGGTGTCTTTAAACAAGGTGATGTTCATGATTGTGATAGTTTTCTGTTTTTTAAATTACAATGTGCAGATTTTCAGACCTTGTCACAGTGCTGCTGGATTTCTTCAATTTCTGCACGTGTGCCCCTTAGAATTGCTTTTATTCACATCTGACTGCTACATTCAAAATTCTTTCGTTCACTTTTAAAAGTTTTGTTTTATTGTCTCTTATAGCATACCACTTCAGAATAATTAATTCCTGAGTTGTTGGATACATGAGAGTTGCAACAAATCACTGAAAGTAAAAATTAACCAAACCTGTGAATTTACTGTAAACGAATGCTCCTAATTAAGCCTTAAATGCAGTGACAAAACACATCTATGCTTTATATGTCAAAAGCCCTGCTATACCCCTAAGCTTCTGGACGCATAGCTAATTTTGACATGCCTACCTTTTTCATTTTGCAATATGGACTTGGATTAAAATACATTATTCCTATTGCCTATCTTTATTCAATATTCAGAAAAAAATTAAGAAAACCAGACTGATATAAAAACACTATCAGTAAAGCAAAATGAGCCTTTATGCATTAATACCAGAAAATTATTTTGGAATTTTTTTTTTGCTGTTACATCTAACACCAAGAACATAGGATTCTATATGGATAAGCATACAGCAAAGTAAATTGAAGATCAATTTGTAGCCCTTTCTTACAACAGCATTTATGCTTTCTTTCCTTGGTGCTTGGTTAAAGTCCACATTTTGTAGATGAAGAAGAGTACGATAATATTGTACATGGAGCTCTTCAGAAGGAGAACGATGTATACTAAATATGCTGTCCTGTGCATTACACACAGATCCAGCTGATCTGTAACAAATATAAGACAGAAAAGTCTTGTTTAATGTCAACATTGTATAGCATCCTAAAAAATGGATAGAAATGGAACAATGTAGTCAGTTTACTGCTGCAATTACATTGACACCAGTGTAGAACATAAACACGTAAAAGATCTGTTCTGTTCTTTAAATGAGTTTGCACTGCTAATGAGTTCTAGACCTAGTGGGTTTCTTAGCACTAAACTGACTCTCAGCGTCACTGGGTTATTATTCCTTGTAAAGACAAGAGCATAACTGTGGTGCTTCCAACACTTAGTATGATGTTTGTTTAAATCCTTTTGTGTTGTATTTCATGAAGGTAAGTGCTCATGATTCTTCCAAAATACCATTCAAACCAAAAAAATTTATTTGTTCAAAGTTCTAGGCAATTGCTAGGCTGGTGTAGCATCAGCTGAAATATTTAACTACTCCAAGTGTTTAAAAACTTGGTGGTGCTTAATGCAGGCTAATAATCTAGTAGCCCAACAGCATCTGTAGCATCTTAATAAAGCTACCTGATAAAGGTAAGAGAGCCCCTTATAAGAAGTTAGTTCAGAATAGTGCTGATAGGTTTTTGAGTTGCTGACACCAGACTTGAAAGATTTCCTGCATACTACTAAGAAAGATAATTTTTGTGATATTCAGACCATATGTAGCAATATCTAACTCTCGCATGACATGCATTACTTTCCCACATTTTAACACATTAAATTACCTCTATTAAAAACTGTTCTGCAGTCCTCTTCCTGAGAAGCAGTCTTCACAGAATCTACTGGAAAGAGAGTTTAAATGCCCCAGTTAGGCTTTTCTTTAATTTTAACAAACATGAATTGAGAAATAGGGGAAAATAGAGGCTGTACAGGAACAAGGCTGGGAAAATGGGAAGCTGGTATTAAATAAAAAAATGGAGCCTTAAGATTAGTTTGCAAAGCAGATATTCACAACAAGGATTCATTTGCAGAAAGAATTTGAAGAGGAGAAATGCTCGAAGAAGTGGCTGGGTATTTGTTGCCATAAGTGGGAGATGTGTCTTTGCCCTTTCAGGAATGTGTCCGTTAGGCTGTTACTTGGCAAAGTCTCTTTTATTTAGAACAGGAGTCAGTTTGACCACTTGGCCTTGTCAGTGAAGAAGCTGAAGTCTATTTGCCTTCACAACCTGCCGTTATCAGAAACGCAGAATAATTTATGTTGGAAGAGACTTCAGTTAATATGTTAATATGTTAGTGGTTGTTCAACAGCAAAGGATAATATTGAGGAGTGTATGATCTTAACTTTCCCTATCTTGGTGTTGTTTTTTTCTCTAAAATACATCCTTTTTGTTCTTGAAGTAGCAAATTTGAGTTTGTTCTTGCTTATGTTGATTGCATGCATTGATACAAACATTAAACTAATTTATATTGCATCTCTAAATACATCCTCCATCTAAATAAGCTTAAAGTATATTTTTGTCGGAAATGTAATTGATGTTTATGGCCATGCTCTCACTCATTGGAGTTAGGTTAATTTATAGTAAGTTAAGCAGAGGTAGGTATGGAGAGAAGATTATTCTAAACCAATTTAGACCACTTTTCTTATAGATGATTGAAACAATTTCCATTGAGTGTAAGTTACTTTTTGTTTAAAGTTGCATTGTCTTTCAGATTTGGCTTTGCATAATCAATCATTCCACAATAAAAACAAAATCTTATTTTTACACATGGCTATTAACTTACTATTTCTGGATTGTGGGTAAGTAATATTTTTAAACTTGTTCTATATCCTCAGTAACTTCATTTTTAACTTCTTAGTCTTTTATAGCTGTGACTAATGTCAGGGGGTGTCAGAGGGTCTTACACCTGTAAGCTATGAGAGGTAATACTGTTTTCAGAAACTTGTGTAAATAGAAAGTAACAGACATGTTTCAGTGCAGATCTATTGGAGCTGTGCTAGTTTATACCTGATGAGGTTCACTACTTTAAAATAACTATTATTTTTCTATTACAATTGGATGCTTACTTAGGGACCATAACACAGGCTGAGTTAAGTTTCCTGGGAAAACTTTTGGTATTTTCTCCAGTTGTGTACTTTAGCTATTAGAGCACAGATGTCTTCATCAGTAATAGAAAGCATTATTACTCTAATTTTATTGTAAAGAAAAATGATGTTTATAATAGTACATCAAATTGCATTTTTAACATGTGGAATATACCTTGTGTTGGCAGTGAAGCCCTGTCCTCTTCATGCTCATATTTGCAGTAGTATTTCTTGTCTTCAATCTCTGCTGGAACAATCAACCAACTGGCAATTGAGTATTCATCCTCTTTTGTGGACTGCCAAGAGTCACCTTTTACTACGTTGTCTGTTACCTCCTTTTCGTCATCAGTCCATGTCACCCTAATAACTTCTGGGTAGAATTTCTCAATAAGGCAAACATACATGATCTGATTTTCATGTTTTTTTTTCAGGATTTCAGAGTTTGCTGGTGGAGAACTTTCTTTTTCTGGATGGGTTATTGAGGAAGAAAATTAACAAAACAGAGAGTTGGAAGATCAGTAGTGTACAGCAAATAAATACACAGCTAAAAATACAAATTCTGAAGAGCAACAAAATAAATGCCTTATTAACAAATATTAATATGCTCATAACAAATGTAAATGATTTTTTGAGAAACATTAAGAAACTGAAATACTGTTGAATATATCAATAGCTGTTAATCTCACTCGAAACTGAGTTAGACATCTTCAGGTGGCTACATAAGTGCCCATATCCCACAACCTTCCAAGCAGTACTGCTGTCAGAAAGTGTATTTGACTGTTCAAGTCTCTGACAGTTATTAAATAATAGTAATATTTCCTGAACAAGCTTCTTTTATTCAATAAGAGGAATTTAATATTGCTTTAAAATATTTATGCAAAAACAAGTACATTAAATTTTTTTCCACAGAATATCAAACATAGACCACCTTCCTTTAAAATCTTATCAGTCTTATGTGCCCAGCATAAATCCCCACTGCTATGTAATGAACATCTGCTATAGCTATTAATTTTTAAAAGGCCAGTATTAATTTTGTGATATTTTTAGGGGGCAAGGGAAGGGGAGATAACAATGATTGCTCTGTTTTTAAGGCATTCCATGTATTTGCCAGGTGAAGATTTTTATCAAGTCAGGAAAATGGAATCACAAAATGCCCTAGACACCAAATGTTGGCCATGCCATTCTGCCATACTAGATCTGTTTAAATGATTGAAATAACACATCTGAAAATGAAAAACCAAAACTAAACTAAAGCAGAAGAACATGCTATAGCTGGATAACATTGTCACATCTAAACAGCATATCTAGGCAGAGTTGTCTGCATAAGTGTTGTGCTTTGGGAAAAATGCTCAGTATGATTATACATGAATATGTTTTAAATCGAAAGTGAGCTATTTCCACAAGGTTGACATAATCTTCATTTCATTTGCCTCCCTGGGTTAAGCCTGGATGCCCTCTAGATTAGGAGGAGACAAAATCATGCAGATTTTGTCCACACCGAGATGATGTTTTGATAGTATTTAAGTGGATAGTAAATGTAAGGGTCTGATTTAGGTAAATGTGAGCTTCTGCAGTGAGTGCATAGGCAGTGCTCACAGGCAATCATTTCTGTCTATGCTTAACTGCAAGTGAAGGCTAATTACAATTTTCAAAACTGACTTTTGTTACATAGAAAGTACTGCTTAAGACTATTTTTTAAGGCAGCAGAGACATTTTAGGTGTTTCCTTATCTCACTTTTCCTCTTGAATTCCTATGTAAATTTCTGCCACTGAATTTGAGCAAGTAGATGCATGGGGTTTAAGTTGTGGTCTGACTGGTGCAGTTTTAATGCATTAGAAGAGAATACATTACTATAAAATGCATTTTTGCCAAAAAGCTTCCACTTCTCTTTAAATGATCTGGCTGTTCTAGAGAAATCTTCTACATTGGATTCTCCCTGAAACAACTTACTGATTCATTGAAGTATTTCAAGCTTGGTATTTAAATAGAAACATGACCTATCTATCTTCAAAAGGGTGTCTACCTTCCTTATGTTAAGGATTTCCTTCATTTTAGAGATATCATTAAAATGCCAATGTGGACTTAGTTCTGTTGTACGAGAAATAAAGTTGCCAACAACTTTATAGTTCTCTAACATTAATTTAGGAGTTAATTTTATCTTCTTTATGCATCAGTCCTCCCAAGGATAGAAAATAAAAGTAATTTCTAAAATTATCTATTTGTTCGAGAGTCGTATATATGTTCACAAGACCATGAAGTAGCTCTTGTACAAGTGACATTGCACCCTGCAAAGCTTCATGATTATTTTAGAAGTTTCTTTTAGCTTTTCAAAGTTTAGTAAGTTGTTCTAACTAATTTCGGTACATATAATAGCTTAGTTTGACATTATTCTCTTAAGATATCAAGTCTAAATGGAGAGGCGAGAGAGATTCCTCCAACTGCTGGTTCATCCTGCTCATTTTAGAGACTTCTGTTATGAAGGAATAATTTCCACCTCTGGAATTGCCAGTGTCATTCCATTTACTGTAAAAACACCTTAGGTGTGTAGCTTACATGAAACACCTAAATCATATCACAATACTGAGGAAACACATTGCTCGAATAATTGCAGGTGTGTGCATGCGTTGAAGTGTCTCGTATACGTATATGGGAAAATGAATGACAGTGGAGAATTGAAAAAATTAAGTTTTGCATCTATCTGTCTATCTATCTATCTATCTATCTATCTATCTATCTATCTATCTATCTCTTTTTATGTGAGAAAAAAAATCTTTGTATGCATGTTTCTGCAAAAAAGGATGAAAATTCAGAATTGGCGGTAGGTTTTGATATATTTTCAGGCTGATCTGCAAAGTCTTTGAAGTCAGCAAAACAGTTTACACTGGCTTTTCTGGTCAAATTATCTGATTCTTTCTGAAGAATTTTAAAGGAATGAACTTGCACTCCTCTGTCAGTTTTGATTCAGCTAAACATTGAAATATATTGTGGTTTACCTTTTTAAACAGTCTTCCAAGGCAGGTTTTAAGAGTTATATAGGTCTTACTTTTTCACATAAAATATAGGTATGACCAGATGTTTCTTAAGCTAACATTTGTCTTTTCTCTCATGTAACAATGCAGCGAGGCTGTAAAACATTGTTCAAACGAAATCTTGGAGTTAGGTTCATAACCAATGAGCTATTAAAAATTAAGTTC
Source organism: Promerops cafer (assembly GCA_013398275.1). Classification (NCBI taxonomy): domain Eukaryota; kingdom Metazoa; phylum Chordata; class Aves; order Passeriformes; family Nectariniidae; genus Promerops; species Promerops cafer. The sequence goes on along the minus strand of VZSE01003122.1, from coordinate 102,024 downwards.
CAAATACATGTTTATATAGATTAGCTGTCAAAAGTTTTCTTAATGAAACTCCTCTACAGTTTCTTTATAAGTATCTATAAATAAGATTTACAAATAAGGTCACTATGTTTGTAAACTGAAATTTAATATCTCACTACTTGGATGATCCCACAAAATGGAGTAATTTTGTACTGACACTCATAGCTCCTTTGTTCCACTTCAAGCCAGTGGGACTTGAGGGCACTCAGCACACTCAGCTCATAAACAGCATTCTTGTCCTGCTTGACAGTGACTTCAGGGATTATAACTGGTAACAATAGAGTATAGTCCTGACCTATGGTGAGCCTTTCCAGATACCTTAAAGAGCTGTCAGTTTTCTTTCCAAAGCTTTCCCATTACAAAACTTCTAAAAACATAGGACTGTAAAAAAGCTTACTGGAGACAATGAGTTTTGAGCCAGAACCAAATACCAAATTCCCTCCCACACTGGTACATTCCTTTACAGAAATTGCCATCAGAAGGATGGGATGACATACAAAGGGACCTGGACAAGCTCAAGAAGTGGGCCCATGAGAATTTCATGAGGTTTAACAAGACCAAGTGCAAGGTACTGCACCTGGGTCGCGGCAACCCCTGGTATCAACACAGGCTGAGGGATGAACAGATGGAGAGCAGCCCTGCTGAGAGGGACCTGAGGGTGTTAGTGGATGAGAGGCTGGACCCAGCAATGTGCAGTTGCAGCCCAGAAAGCCAAATGTGTCCTGGGCTGCATCAAAAACAACATGACCACCAGGGCAAGGGAGGGGATTCTTCCCCTCTGCTTTGCACTGGTGAGACCCTTCCTGGAGTGCTGAGTCCAGCTCTGGGGTCCCCAGCATAGGACAGATATTATTGAGCTGTTGAAACAAGTCCAGAGGAGGCCAACACATTGATCAGACCTTTCCTATGAGGAAAGGCTGAGAGAACTGGGATTGTTCAGCCTGGAGAAGAGAAGGCTTTGGAGTCGCCTAATTGCTCCCTTCCAGTACCTGAAGGGAGCCTACAAGAAAGATGGAGAGAGACTTTTTTACAAGAGCATGTAGTGACAGGAGAAGGGGGAATGGCTTCACACTGAAAGAGAGTAGGGTTAGATTAGATCTTAGGAAGAAATTCTTTACTGTGAGGGTGCTGAGGCACTGTAGCAGAGTCCAGAAAAGTTGTGGATGCCCCATCCCTGGAAGTGTTTAAGACCAGGTCAGATGGACCTCTGAACAACCTCATCTAGTGGAAAGTGTCCCTGGCCACAGCACTGGGGTTTAAACTAGATGATCTTTAAGGTCTCTTTCAACCCAAGCCATTCTATGATTCTATGATTTTGGCCAGAAAAGTACCAGATTTAACAACTATAATATGAACAACAAGATTCTCTTGATTTGGCTTTGTGAATGTAGAATATTTGGATTCAATCTCAGTTAATGATGCTATTCACAAAGACCCTTATCATCAATCCTGGTTTTCTCCATTCCTTAATGATTTTAAGTTCTAAAGTGTGAAGTAACTACAGCCCTTTTACTCTATTAATGAGTCAAAAGCCTTGGCCTCATAAAGACAAAATCCTACAGAATTAAAGTGATGCTTGAAAATAATTTATTTTAAGCTGTAAATAGGAAAAGCATGGCAACTACCTGATCAAGTAGGTAAGGGTTTTCATTAAAAACAACATGCTTATCTTGCCACAGATATTTCCAGTAAATAATAGGTATGATTTACTTAGTCCTTCTGGCATAAATCATTAAACAGATCTTTGCTTGATATGTTAATCTAGGTTTATGTATTAACCAGGCTTAAAACACTTGGTAGCAGTACTTCCTCTGCCTTGTATAGTTGTTCACTTCAGGATTATGGCATTTAAAGCACATGTGGGAAGTGGGAAAAAATATTTTTTTTCTGCCACTTTCCATTAAAATAAATGTCTCTGCAAGAAAGGCAAAAAAGGGATCACTTCTTCATTAAGCATTTTTAAAGAAGTNTTTTGATTCAGCTAAACATTGAAATATATTGTGGTTTACCTTTTTAAACAGTCTTCCAAGGCAGGTTTTAAGAGTTATATAGGTCTTACTTTTTCACATAAAATATAGGTATGACCAGATGTTTCTTAAGCTAACATTTGTCTTTTCTCTCATGTAACAATGCAGCGAGGCTGTAAAACATTGTTCAAACGAAATCTTGGAGTTAGGTTCATAACCAATGAGCTATTAAAAATTAAGTTCCAAATACATGTTTATATAGATTAGCTGTCAAAAGTTTTCTTAATGAAACTCCTCTACAGTTTCTTTATAAGTATCTATAAATAAGATTTACAAATAAGGTCACTATGTTTGTAAACTGAAATTTAATATCTCACTACTTGGATGATCCCACAAAATGGAGTAATTTTGTACTGACACTCATAGCTCCTTTGTTCCACTTCAAGCCAGTGGGACTTGAGGGCACTCAGCACACTCAGCTCATAAACAGCATTCTTGTCCTGCTTGACAGTGACTTCAGGGATTATAACTGGTAACAATAGAGTATAGTCCTGACCTATGGTGAGCCTTTCCAGATACCTTAAAGAGCTGTCAGTTTTCTTTCCAAAGCTTTCCCATTACAAAACTTCTAAAAACATAGGACTGTAAAAAAGCTTACTGGAGACAATGAGTTTTGAGCCAGAACCAAATACCAAATTCCCTCCCACACTGGTACATTCCTTTACAGAAATTGCCATCAGAAGGATGGGATGACATACAAAGGGACCTGGACAAGCTCAAGAAGTGGGCCCATGAGAATTTCATGAGGTTTAACAAGACCAAGTGCAAGGTACTGCACCTGGGTCGCGGCAACCCCTGGTATCAACACAGGCTGAGGGATGAACAGATGGAGAGCAGCCCTGCTGAGAGGGACCTGAGGGTGTTAGTGGATGAGAGGCTGGACCCAGCAATGTGCAGTTGCAGCCCAGAAAGCCAAATGTGTCCTGGGCTGCATCAAAAACAACATGACCACCAGGGCAAGGGAGGGGATTCTTCCCCTCTGCTTTGCACTGGTGAGACCCTTCCTGGAGTGCTGAGTCCAGCTCTGGGGTCCCCAGCATAGGACAGATATTATTGAGCTGTTGAAACAAGTCCAGAGGAGGCCAACACATTGATCAGACCTTTCCTATGAGGAAAGGCTGAGAGAACTGGGATTGTTCAGCCTGGAGAAGAGAAGGCTTTGGAGTCGCCTAATTGCTCCCTTCCAGTACCTGAAGGGAGCCTACAAGAAAGATGGAGAGAGACTTTTTTACAAGAGCATGTAGTGACAGGAGAAGGGGGAATGGCTTCACACTGAAAGAGAGTAGGGTTAGATTAGATCTTAGGAAGAAATTCTTTACTGTGAGGGTGCTGAGGCACTGTAGCAGAGTCCAGAAAAGTTGTGGATGCCCCATCCCTGGAAGTGTTTAAGACCAGGTCAGATGGACCTCTGAACAACCTCATCTAGTGGAAAGTGTCCCTGGCCACAGCACTGGGGTTTAAACTAGATGATCTTTAAGGTCTCTTTCAACCCAAGCCATTCTATGATTCTATGATTTTGGCCAGAAAAGTACCAGATTTAACAACTATAATATGAACAACAAGATTCTCTTGATTTGGCTTTGTGAATGTAGAATATTTGGATTCAATCTCAGTTAATGATGCTATTCACAAAGACCCTTATCATCAATCCTGGTTTTCTCCATTCCTTAATGATTTTAAGTTCTAAAGTGTGAAGTAACTACAGCCCTTTTACTCTATTAATGAGTCAAAAGCCTTGGCCTCATAAAGACAAAATCCTACAGAATTAAAGTGATGCTTGAAAATAATTTATTTTAAGCTGTAAATAGGAAAAGCATGGCAACTACCTGATCAAGTAGGTAAGGGTTTTCATTAAAAACAACATGCTTATCTTGCCACAGATATTTCCAGTAAATAATAGGTATGATTTACTTAGTCCTTCTGGCATAAATCATTAAACAGATCTTTGCTTGATATGTTAATCTAGGTTTATGTATTAACCAGGCTTAAAACACTTGGTAGCAGTACTTCCTCTGCCTTGTATAGTTGTTCACTTCAGGATTATGGCATTTAAAGCACATGTGGGAAGTGGGAAAAAATATTTTTTTTCTGCCACTTTCCATTAAAATAAATGTCTCTGCAAGAAAGGCAAAAAAGGGATCACTTCTTCATTAAGCATTTTTAAAGAAGTAATTCACCATAATTAATACAGAACAATTAATTAATTTGGTAAGCAGTTATTAAGTAATGAGAAGAACATTTGGAGGTACTAATTTATTTCTAATGCCAAAGTGTTGTGTATGTGACAGAATACTTATGAACAAGTTATTTCATTTTTTCTAGCCTAATTCAAAAAGATTTTTTGCAATATCCATTGCATACTGCTCTTTGTATCTGTATTAGAAAGAGGTTTTCTATTTTCATGCTTAAAATTCTCAGCTGCTTCATTCTCTGCTAATTCCTTCAGTACAGATGGAGGAAAGAATCAGGTCTCTGAAAATTATTACAGACCATTTCCCACCAGATTTCTAGGAGAACTATGATCAAAAGTGACTTGAAATGGGTTCTTTTTAGGCACTTTTGTGATCCTAAACCACAATGCATTACAAATACCATAAGGATGAATGTAGGAATGGCAAGCTGTGGAAGAAAATCCTGCGCAAGGAATGGTGCTGACTGCGGCTCTAAGTGGGCTGAGTGACCTCTCAGACAGTATAATACTCATCTATATGACCACTCGAAGCTCCTATAGCTTATTGTATGAACAATATACATACAGCTTACAACATACAACTTACCTGAGACAATGAGTTTTGTACCTGAGCCAAACACCTTGCTGTAATAACCAATCACAATGAATAAAGCCTTTACAATATTAGTGCGGCTCAGTTGTGTTTGCATGGGTAAATAGTACTCTTTAAAGAAAATCAGATTTGCTGTATAATGAATTTTTAGATGCTAGGAAAGTAAAAAAGGAGCAGTCACCTAAAATAAAGTTTAAAAAAATGGAAAAAATGTGGACTTTTTGGAGGGTGTACAAGCTGTTAAATGAACAGGATTCATCTCAACTAAATTGAGTCTTCTGAATGTTTAGGTGGACAGTGCAGATGGAGCACCTTGGCTCCATCTCTGCTTTCTGGAAACAGGCAGCATAATCATGAGACTTATTTGATCAGATGTTGGCAAAGTAATTTGCTCCTTACACACCTCCATAAGATCAGACCCAGAACTGGTAAACATTATACAGAGATCTGAGGAACATGAGACTATTAACCAATACTTTTGTTACCAGTAACATGAAGCAAAACTGCATCGACTGGAATAAAAATTCCCAAGAAAAAGATACACCATTTTCAGCTGGTCAAAATTAGGCAAACTATTTTCATCTCAGATGCTTAGCTGAGCCAAATTACAGGCAAGTATCACAGCACCTAGGGTTTACTTGAAGCAAAATATTTTGAATAGTAGTAATAACTGATAATAAGCAGTTTCTGCAAAAGCTAGGAAGAGAGAGCAGCCTTTCAACTCTACCTATCTTAAAAGGTGCAAATTACTGTTCTGGGCATTTCCCAGACTCTCATTTTCATTCATAGTCAGATACAGTCCAAAAGAAAAATGTTTTGCTTTTCAAAGAATATGTGTAACACAGAGCTTGGACATACTATTTTCAGAATGAATTAGGAATATCACAAAGGTCAAATGTGCATACTTAGAGATAAAAAATATTTTTTCTGTTCTCCAAATGCTGTCTTTGCCATACTTAAATTCATTTTTACATAGAAAATCATAATGGGATAAATTATAGGTCTCTGCTGCAATAGCTGTTGTGTTTCCCCCATTTCATGCATAAATACAGAACAATTACATTGTGTTCTGCAAATGCAAATGCAAATGCTGTGTAAGGGGGAAATCCTGCAAAGTACTCAGAACAGTTAGAATTAGAGAAAATTAAAATAGCAGAGCAGTTCATGACAGCCAGTATCTATCTGTATTGAAAAGCATTTCAGAAGCAGTCAAGTCTTACATTTTGTACTTACTGGAAACTCTAAGTTCAGTTCCACTTCCAAATATTTTGACATCAGGATCCCACAGTCTGATAATGCTTATCAAAATCTCCTGCACTGCACTTTTCTTGCATAGGCTACAGAAAAAGTCTCTCTGATTTAGAGGCTGGTGATAAACCTGAGTGCTATAGCTGCATTCTCAACAATGACTAGAGTGCCATTTCTAGAAATACTTTAATTTTTGTAGCGAGCAAAAAGTTCTGAAAATTTTTGGTCAGAGGCAGAGATAGAAAACATTTTGAATTTCTGTAACTCTCCCCAGCAGTTTGCAATTTGACTTAATTATAGCCACCTTGATAATGTCATGTAGTTTCTGAGTAACATACTGTAGGCATTGCTATATGCTTTATACGGAAAACAGCATTCATCCTTTTGACTGCATAGCTTCACCACAATTAAAATAATACAAATACAAAAGTAAATAAATTGCTTTCAGTAGAGCCAGGAACTAGAAATTTATTACACTCAGGGAATTTTTCTTCCCAATCAATTTAGACCAGACCACTTCTGTCAATAAGAAACTTTTTAATTTCTCACATGCTGTTCTGAGAGTTAACTTACAAGCAGTTAACTTTTGTTTCTTAGAACAGGATGAAACCATCCCAGTATTTAAACATACCTACCCAACTGGGCCACCATGCACTGTTCACAAACAAAATATGATTTATCAGGGAGAAATTAATTTTCCTCACAGTCTTTCATTCTTGATTATCTGAGAATCTGAATGATTGTGTGAAAATCTGTTCAATGATAATGGTACTTACCAGAGACAATTAGCTTTGTTCCCATGCCAAAGTATTTGATCCAGGTGCTCCACACAAAGTTTTGACTTTACAATAAGCTAGGATGCTCTCTTGACATATGATTGATGAAGAAAATCCCAATTTTTCCCAATCATCAGTGAGAGTCTGCATGAAGACCTGGTCCTTGGCTGCTGGGACGTCGTCGGGAATTTCAGATGTGCACCTGGATGTTTAGCCGATAACTAATGTCCTTCAGAGTAAATCTCTTTCCTGAAGTGTTGCAAATTTTTTAGATAACCCCTCCACTTAATGTCTTAGAATTAGATTATTATTTTTCTTCAATTTTAGACGGTAAGTAAGAACAAGGAGTAAAAAACCCACATACCTTCAGGTGAAAATCCTGCTCTTTACCAAATGTGTACACTTGCAATTACATGACATCAAGTACTACTAGCATGGAGTTCATTTTTCATTGTCTGAACACAGACGAGGGAAAGGAGGGAGAGTCAGCACCAAAAGCATTGTGAAGGTGTCTGTGTGCTGCATGTTGCATTTTCTTGCCCCAAGTAGGTGTTTATTGTCTGCCCATCTCTTGGAATCACTCCAGGCTTTGCTACAGCAACTCACTGGCAGCTTTTTATATACTAACTGGTGGGAAAAGGAGGTTTTTCCTTGCACAGGTTTTTTTATAATACAGCCCAAGATAACATCAGAGGAGTAACTACTACTGTCAATCAAACAGCCTGCATGCTTAGTTTGGCATTTAAAATAAATTGAGTTAGAGTACTTCTGGGATCTCTTGTAGCATACTGACTGCAAAATTATGTTGAGAAATTACTATTTGTGGCGAGAGAGAGGAACTAGAGGGTGAAGGTCTTTTACCTGAAGTAGGTGTAAAAAACCCCAGTGGTCTACTTTGAAGTCTTCTGGACAGAAACATCCTAATCACAACCACAAATCAAGGGCAGGAGTGATGTAGACAGAATGATGCTGACTGGTGTTTTTTTCCTGTCATGCCCTTAGACGTGCAGTGAAGGAAACCACCTATCTTGGTTCTGGCCAGACAGGGTTAATTTTTTCAGTAGACAGGCGAGTGCATGGCTAGGACACACAAGTTATTCTACATCACCTCACTTTATTGCTGGATGTGGGGGAAGGGAGTCTCTTCTAGGGGAGAAGGGTCTCCTTCTGGTCAAGTACATGTGGCAGAGTAAGCAGTTGGGTATTGCTGGTTCCGGGCTGGAGGGAGCAGTCAGCTAATGCCAGTTTCAAGCAATCATGTGGGAATTGTATTGTATATTGCACACTTCATTATTAACATTGTTGCTGTTATTGTTTGGTTTTTATCTTATTGCTGTTTCCGGTAAATTGTTCTTATCTCAACCCATGATTTTCACCTTCTGTGTCTTCAGTTGTCCTCTCCAGCCCTCCACAAGGGAGTAGAGGGACCAAGCAAGCATAATATGGTTTGAAGAGTTTCACTGGGAGAACTACACTGGGGAGTACCATGCCTAAACCATGTCAGCCTTACTTGGTGTCCAAATGGAGTATGAAATATTGAGATAACAACAGGTCTGTCCAGAGCCAATTAAAAACAAATTTGATCCCGGCATTTATTATATAAAGCATGGAGCCACTGGTTACAATTTTGCTTGATCTGTTCACGTGGTTGTGGTACCTAACCCTGTATATATTCCTGTATGTGCTCCTTGCAGTGCTCATTTTCAGAGCAGGGAGAAGGATCAGGGTTGCTTTGTTGATGTATTGGGGAATATTAGCTAAGGACATGACAACATCAAGGTCAATGAGGGACATTTGGGATGTGTATTCAGTGTTGCTCTCCTGCCCTTACCTTGGGCACAATCTTTGGGGATCTATTAATAATCATAGCCAGGTTGTGGAAAGAACAGGAGAGAACAATTTTCCCAAGATTTTCACCCCCTTTTCCTGCTTCAGTCCTGTTACAACAGCTTTTGAGAATTTTGAATTTCCCTTGGATGTTAAAGAAAGCATGTTCTTGTTGCGAAGTCTGCCAGGTGCCCTCAGTGTGGCCCACACCATGTTTAGAGCCATGACAGAGATTTATAGGGAAGTTATTCAGAGCTCTAACTTGAGGGTGGATGGTCATGAGTGCCATGAAATGTAGGAGAAAATGGGTCAGCTTTTGAAGGATTATTCTGCTCCAATGTTTTGGAAGTTCACCCCTGAACATCTACAGGATGCTGGTAGAGGTATAACTTACTGCAATGTGCCCTGCCTACTCTTTACTGGACATAGTTCAATTCCAGACAGCACCCTCAGAAGGAAGAGGAGGAAAACAGACTAACAGGCACTGTGGCCACTCAAACTGCAGCTGAATGAGAGGAACAACCCATGCTAGTACAGAAGAAGAAATCCAAGACAAAATCAGTTTGTTTAGTGAGGGATGAAGACTATGGCCTTCACAACAGGAGGAAGAGGCAAGGCCAGAGATAAACACCTAATCCCTACCCCAGGTGAGCTGTGAGATATGTGGATAGATTTCAGCCGCCAGTCAGGAGAGCCCCTGGTGACCTGCCTGCTCTGATGCTGGGAAATCATGGCCCACAGCATAAAAGTAGATGGTAGTGAAGCCAAGCAGCTGAGATCCTTGTTCTGGGATCTGAGCATTGGCAAGGGAATTGGGAAGAGGACAGAAACTTTCAGCCTCTGGAGGCTACTCCTGTCAAGTGGAAGGGAAAGAATTCTTTTGTTCTCTCAAAGATGATCCAATATAGTACCCAAGTAGGTGGAATACCATGGAAAAAGGTATCCAGTACCTGAGCGAATTAGCTGTGCTGAAGGTAATCTGTAGGGATTCAAATAACAAGCAGTCCCTTGTCCAGTGTACACAATGTATGTGGCAGAAGTTTGTATGAAGCTTGCCATCACTATACACCAACCCTTTGGTATCCTTTTCACTGATGTCAATGAAAGAAGAAACACTGCTTCAGGTGATTACCCGACTCTGACAATACATTCATCTTTTCCCCCCCCTACCAACCTATGCCTTGGCTATGGAAACATTGCCCAAGGCTCCAGACAGACTCAAAAGATTCAAGCATGTTAGAGAGGAAATGTCTGATGTCCTGCTAGTATGGACCACAGTCTCTTCTATTGGGAGCATGCACCCCCCTGCTCGAGAGAGAGGTACATACCATGAAGTAACCTAGAGGTGGTTTTACCTGTATGACCATAGAGAGGACATGAGGAAGCACCTCTGCCCTAGCAACACAAGTATATGAGTGTGCTGGTTTAACAAAACAGCTGGAAAATTAAACCAAATTTAAGCTTCTCTTTCCTCCCCCAACCCCTTCTTAGTGAGAGACTAAAAGCAGAGATTCTGAGTTAAGAACCATTTACTTGAGAAAAAACATGAATGAAATAAGAAAAATGAACAGTAACTATATTACACAAAGGTGATTTACCTTGGTTTTTCACCAACCAAGACCCTGCACAACCTGAGACAAAGAAGAAAGTGAGCCCTCCTCCTGTGCACTGGGCCACATGGCACCTGGGAAGCTAGGTTGTCTGAATGGGAGCTATGCTGCTGAAAAATGCTGGCTCCATCAGTTGTAGCAGTGGTCCCAATGCAAGAGTCTCCCTTTCCTCAAGGCAGTGGTTGTCCCAGTGGTGGTCCTGGTGGGCACAGCAGCTTGCATTGGGGCTCTTGGCAGCTGCAGAATTAACAGCAACAGTAGCAGCAGCTGTGGCAGTAGCAGCATTTTACCCTTTTGAGTTTCTGATGGCCTTAATTAACTGTTCCCTGTTAAGGGAACGGTTTATTCTTTCCCATGGCCGAGGTGAGACTGACTGCTTCCAGCTTCTGATGGCTCAGCATTTTCTGCTGCAACCAAACTCTAGCCATGATGTGAATGGTATGGAATTAAACAGCGTTAGAAACTCCACCCCTCTCTTTTAGCTCTGTACCCAGGACAACCTCTGCAGGAAATTCTTCAAGGATAAATGCCCCTCCAGTTTACAGTGGCCAAGTCCTCAGACAAAATAGGAGGGCTGATGTTACTTCTGATCCCCTTGAAGGGACCTCCAGTTCATGTTTACAAGAACTGAGAAATAAGTACTATGACCAGAACTAGAGGGGCCTCTAGCCAGGTGGAGAAAAGGGACAATCAGATCTATTGGACTCTATGAATCCAATGGCCCAATACAAGAGTGTAAGGCTTTAGTTGACACTGGCACAAAATGTATCCTGATGCCATCAAGATCTGTTGGGGCAGAATCTATCTCTATCACTGGGGTGACAGGAGGATCCCAACAGCTGACAGTACTGGAACTTGAGGTGAGCCTGACTGCGAACAAAAGGCAAAAAGACCCCATTCTGATTGGCCCAGAGGCCCCATGTGTCCTTGGCATAGATTACCTTGCGAGAGGGTATTTCGAGGACCCAAGAGGGCATTGTTGGGCTTTTGGGATAGCTGCTGTGGAGACAGAGGAAATTAGACAACTGAATACCTTGCCTGGTCTCTCAAAGGACCCTTCTGCTGTGGGACTGCTGAGGGTGGAAGAACAACATACCAATCACTACCATAACCCACAACAGTGCATCATCAACAATACCGCACCAACCGGACTCCGTGACCCTCATCCATGAGATGATTTGTGAACTAGAGAGCCAGGGAGCGGTCAGTAAGACTCACTCACTCTTTAACAGCCCCATATGGCCAGTGTGTAAGTCCAATGGAGAGGGGAGACTGACAGTGGACTATCATGGCCTGGACAAAGTCACAGCCCCACTGAGCGCTGCTGTGAAGGACATGCTGGAACTTCAGTACAAACTGGAGTCCAAGGCAGCAAAGCGGTGCCACCATGGACATTGCTAATATGTTTTTCTCCATTCCTTTAGCAGCAAAGTGAAGGCCACTGTTTGCTTTCAGCTAGAGGGGTGTCCAGTACACCTGGAATGGACTGCCCCAGGCGTGGAAACAGCCCCACTATTTGCCATGGACTGATCCAGATTGTATTGGAAAAGAGCGACGCTGCAGAATACTTGCAATACATTGGTGACATTATTGTGTGGGGCAACACAGCAAAGGAAGTTTAAACAGAAGAGGAGGAAGAGGCCCTACCATATAATCAGCTACTAGAAAATGAAAAGTGATACCTTCTCTTTACTGATGGCTCCTGCTGTATCGTAGGGATACACTGAAAATGGAAAGCTGATATACGGAGTCCTATATGGTGAGCTGCAGAAGCTATTGGGGAACAAGGTGGATCAAATCTGTTTGCAGAGCTGAAAGCTATCTAGCTGGGTTTAGGTACTACTGAATGAGAGAAATGGCCTGTGCTCTACCTGTACGCTGACTCATGGATGGTAGCAAATGCTCTGTAGGGGTGGATGGAGAGATGCAAAAAGAACAATTGGCAGTGCAGAGGTAAACACATCTGGGCTGCTGAACTGTGGCAAGACATCACTGGCTGGGTAGAGAAGCTGGTTGGAGAATCATGTAGATGCACATGCATCATGTAGATGCACAAGTGCCCAAGAGTTAGCTACAACAACAGACAGGTGGAATAGGCTGCCAAAGTTTAAGTGTCTGAGATGGATCTTTACCGGCAATGATGAATTATTTCAGGCTCACTGGTCCCATGACACCTCAGGTCATCAGGGTAGAGATGCAACATACAGATGTGTTCTTGATCAAGGAGTGGGCCTAATCATGGACATTGTCTTCCAGATTATCCACAACTGGGAAACATGCTTTGCAATCAAGCAGTCCAAGAGGGTAAAGCCTCTTGGGGAAACATGGTAGAAATATAAATATGGGGAGGTCTGGCATATTGATTGCATCACACTCCTGCAAACCCACCAAGGCAACTGCTACATTCTTACAATAGGGGAAGCAACCACTGGATGGCTGAAGACCTACCCTGTGCTACACACAACTGACAAGACCACCACCTTGGGCCTTGAAAAGCAAATTTTATGGCAATGTGGCATCCCAGAAAGAAATTAATCAGACAACAGGACTCATTCTAAATAGACAGCTGGGCGAGAGAGCACAGTATTGAGTGCGTGTATCATATTGTCTCTCATGCACCAGCCTCTGGGAATATCAAAGCCTCCACACATCAGAGAAGGGGATAAAGGCCCCATGGTGCATATGAGGAATATATGTTAGAGTAGACAGTCTAGATTAGTCCTGCCTCAAGCAAAGGGAAAGCCATCCATGGGATTGTTTTTGGTGAAGGACCTGGGTGCACATGGTGGGTAATGCAGAGGGATGGGGAAGTGCAATTTGTTCCTCAAGGGGATTTGATTTTTGGGTAAGAACAGTCTGTAATGTTGAATTGTATAATATTGGTTGCTGAATGACACTGCTGCTGTATGCCATAACCACCATAGACCATGGATATGGACTCCTCCAGATACACCTGTTGTGAGCTCCTGATGCAGCTTGCAACCACCCAACAGCACACCAGCCCTCCTGCCCTGGAAGACACCTAGAACAGATAGAACCCACAGTCATGGACTAAATGAACTCAACCGACATCTTGGAGGCATGGCCATTGACTACTGAAATTATATTCATGCTTTTGTGTTTGTAGAGATATGTGTATATATGTACATAGCTGGAAGGTGTAGGATCTGAGTATGATGGAGATGGTATAGAATCAGGAACAGATAATGTCCTGGTTTCAGCCAAGACAGGGTTAATTTTTGCAGTAGTCAGGAGGGGCACCTGTATTCTACACTGCCTTGTGTCACTGCTGGGGGCAGGGGAAAAGGGGGTAGCATGGAAGTAGTTCATGTTTTATATGGCTCTGTATGGTGAGTTCTTAAGCATGAATCATTTGCCTCTTTCTTGTACACTGTCATTAGTATTGTTGCTGTTACTGTTCCTTTTCTTATTGCATTGCCGTTAAATTGTTTTTAGGTCAAACCATGATCTCTTTTGTGCCTTGAGCTCTCCTCTCTAGCTTACTGAAGGTGGGAGGGGAAGGGGAAGTGGGAGTGAGGGAGCAACACAACGTTTGGAGTGATTCAGTGGGAACACTAGATTGGGGAATACCATTCCTAAACCATGACAATTCTATTGGTCTTAACATGAAATGGATGAAGAAGATGGTTATAAGCATCACATCATCAGCTCTGGTAGGTAAGAGACTGTAAATCTCTAATTTAAACTGGTCTGTATGGAATTTTGTGGTAGCTGAATTAGGCTAGACAGGGCTTACGATTTTTCCAACAGCTTACAGTTGCTTACATGTACAGTAGGGAATATTACATGGTGAAACTTTTTCTCAAAAGTGCTAGGCAGTGGCAAGCATATCATTCCCACCACTGTGGTACTTCCTTCAGCACACTGTATTTCTTTTCTGCCTAATCTTTCCTATGGGAGAAAAGTGGCCGGACTAGAAGATTACTGCATCTGTTTACTCCCCTAAAGACCACCAGAATTATGCCATGGCTCTGTAAACAGCGCCAAAGTGTCCAGTATTTATGTGCTAAGTTTTAAGGCAGTGAAGACTTCCTTTGCCCTTAAAATAGTAGATGTGTGTTGAAGACAGGAATGATAAACCAGATTTTGAGAAGAACATTTATGCGGGGTTACCTGCTCTTTTGCAGTAGCAGGAAAAGGTTGGGCCTTTCAGCAGCTCACTCAGATGCAGTGAGAAGACTGGTGGAGTGGCACAGTTACAACCTTGTGGTTCAGACGTTACGGGTGGTTTTTTGCCTTGATGATCTTTGCTTTTCTATCACAGTGAGGATCCCAGTAGGCACAGTAGTAAGTAGCAGCATCATCTGGAATTACATCTTTTACTGTAAGAACACACCGCTTCTGGACAGAACTTCTTTCAACCATGTATCTGTTTGCTTGAAAGCCACTTTCAACGGTAACTTTGCTTCCTGAAACAAACAGAAGTCTCTCTGGAGCTTCACCGTCCTTCTGCTTATACCAGTGTATGATGATGCCATCAAAATTTACCTCTAGTGTTTGAATTTCACATGTCATCCGTGCACTTTTTTGGAACTTATTGATGGATATAGGACTCTGCATGGGGATTTCCTGTGCAAATCCATCTAGGAAAGAGAAAAGGACAAATTATGTCATTAGCTGGAATTCAGGGATTTAGAAAGATGCCTGTTATCAAAGCCATGGGTGCCTGTGAGGAAAATTAGGAAAATAAGGAAGTACTTACAAGACCAAGAGGCTGTGGCCACAAGCACTACCAGCAGCAGCATGTTTGCTTGTCACGCTTTGCTCTCATTGACATTCAGAGGAGGATGAAGGGGACTCCAAATGGGAACCGTGTTGTATGAAAGGAGGAGGTGGCTCTCTTTAAATGGTCTTCAGTGATGAATCTTCTGTGTGCAAGCAGATGGGGTGTCTTTGCAGAAAACCCTCTCCAGGCTGCCAAATATTAAAATTGGTAAAAAGGCTGTAGTCCTGTCTTCTTTTCAAATAAATATGGTAAATATTGATAAAATCCAAGGATTGTGGCCCTATAAAACTCTAGTCAAAGCAACTGAGAAAAGGTTGCAAGCAACAGCATGTCCAGATATGTATGGTGGAGTGAGGGTTTCAGCCTGGAGGCTACCCTGGTGGGCAGTGAGTGCATACCTTACCTGAGGGGTGCAGAGAGGTGCACAGTGTCACAGCAGGTGAGGACTGCCTTTTGCTGCTTCAGCTTAGTCACCTAGATGCAAGGTGCAGAAGTGCCCAGGGTGCCCCTGTGCTGGTACTGCCCTCCACCAAAGCTGAAGACCATCAACCTGCAGTGACTGCAGTGACTGCAGAAGCTTGACTGTTGGGACTTGCCTTTGCTTTGGTTTAGGGTGTGGGAGGAAATGCACAGCCGCAGGATTTCAGTTTCATAGTTTAGCTGAGATGCAAACACTTCTTGGAAAAAAGACTGGAAAATAAAAGAGAACAGTTGTTGTCAGCAGCCATTGCAGAGAGACATCTTGATGAGTGGGTTTGATGCAGTGGGGTCTCCCCTGTGACTAGTGAGCCCGGGCTGTTAGTCGATGGGAGTGAAGATGAGTTGCTTCATTCTCGCTCCTGCTGGCAGCTGACCGCATGCAGCACGCTGGTGGTAATCATGTTGCTAAGTGGTTTGGAAAGGTGCATGTGAATGCAGAGCTCCAAGGAGGGTCAGGCAAGGAGAGACAGCTGTCTCTGTGTGGTCGCAATAGAAAGAATCCCCCTCTTCCTGGTAAATAAATGTGGGAAGGCCTGTTTAATTTTCCATCAGGCCACCCTGAGGTGAAGAGAGGGAGAGTCAAGGAAGAGATCACTTATCCCAGCAGTCTCCTGCATGGGCAACTATAGCTAATCAGAGTGAAAACTGCATTGCCTATGTTGAGGACCTGAAATTAACCTGCTGTTGCCAAAAACTACCATGTATGAAACAGTAGCAGTACATTGCTATTCTTCTGATCACAAAGCAGAAATCTGTCAGGCACCCAATTCCAGATGAAGAGTAAAGGAATATGTCAGTGACTGGATGGCAAATGATTAAATGCCTAATTTACAGACATGGTCTGGGTTTTGTACTGTAAGCTTTCTAACACAGTGTAGTAGTTTAGGTTCACCAATTCGAAATTTCCTGGCCAACGCACCAAATAGTGTGGTGGTTTCAGTGCTGGCCAACCACAAGTGCACCCACTAGGATGTACTTACTCATTTCCTGCTGTGAGATGGGATTAGGAGGAAGGCAAAGCAGGCTCAAAACTTTAAAAGGGTATAATGAAAGGGTTATTGACAGTAACTAAAAGAAAAAAAATTGAGAAAAATCAAAACAAACCCTTCAGAACATTCCCCTCCCCCTACAATCTTTTTCTTCCCACTGACAGTGTAAAGAAACAAAACTCAATCTTTTCAGTCAGTTTACCACCTTTAGAATAGTCTTTCATCAGTTCACTTAGGGAGAGAAGTCCCTCTTGCAAATGTCATGGAGACTTTTCCACAAGAAAACAGTTCTCTCGTGGCTTTAACTTCCAGCAACAGCAGCCGCCCAGGGGGAAATCTGCCATCATGGAACCCCTCCTACCTTTCCACAGCTTTTCCCACAGCTGGGTGTATGGGCCATGTTAACTTATGGGGTATCAGTTTAAAGATGAACTATTCAAAAGCAAAGGTTCTCTTCATCTGTCTTTAAGATCATCTTCATCGCTGGGAACGGAAGTCTTCTTCTCTCTCTCGGGATCACAGAATCTTCATCACTCTTCTCTCTCTTTCTCTCTGTTCAAACTTCTCATATAGGCCTTTGCTAAGCAAAATCGCCCTATATTTCTTTTATGCATTACAGGGAAAAAAGTCTTTCTCCATAGCCTCACAAGAGGATTTCAGCCTCAAGATCAAGGCAGCTTCTCATCCCTCCTATCAGGGACTCAGCTTCTTCATCACTGACCTCAGTATCTCATGTTGAGCCTCTACATGCTGCCATTTTTATTCTTATCTCTCACTTGAGGGAGGATTGAAGCACTGAAAGAGTTAACATCTCACCCGAGGCCTGCAGATGGTCATCTTATCCCAGTGGGCTCCGGGAGCTGCAGCCAGATCTCAGCAACAGCACGCCAGAGGCTGATGGATTCTCTTCTCCTGACCAGCAAAAACAGGGCCAGGGCCAGGGCCGGGCCGTACCAGGCCAGGCCACGCTGGGCTGCGTGGGCCACAGTGGAGGGGCGGCGGGGGTGGGGTGCTGGCCCTGCTTGTAGCTGTAATCAAGCCCGGTGAAGTCCAGCTCGGCCCTGGGCTGGTGGTGGGGCGGGGGCAGGGCTTAACAAGCAGCAAGATGTTAGATAGAAATCGCAGCCACAGCCCGGCCTGGCCTTGGCTCTGCAGCCCCCCTCTCCCTGTCCGGCAGCCGATGTGGGTGGGTGCCCTGGGAAAGGGGCCTGGGCCCGTGGCAGAGGCCACCCGACCCGGCCCCCCTGTTACCTCTTTCCCATACGGAAACAAAAGAGACCTTTTCCTGGGATTTTTCATCTTTAACACGGGTCTTCACAGAGGCCTATGGGCTTTCTCAGTGGTGTACAAAGTATCAGTTCTTAAAGCTAGTTACTGATTGGTTGTTTTTGTCAGACATGGAGGAAACTGCTAGCAGCTCCTATGCCAAACCACCACATACAGTAAGTCTCCAAGTAGGAATAATTACTGGCCAAACATGATAGTGTCTATGCCAAGAAGATACATGCAGTGGCTGGAATATTGTTTTACAAAATACCTTTCCAGGTTCAAATTATCACCAAATAGATATGTCACTGGTGAAATGGCCAAAATCTATTTTGCGAAGAGCTTTTTTATCTTAAGTTGTCTAAATAACTTCTTCCTTGTACATCAATGCTGGCTAATCCTGATCACCTTCTTCACCTTCCTGTCTGTAAATGGTTTCCAGGATTAGTGGCTCCATCACCTTCCCAGACTGAGATAGGTCTGACCTGACTGTAGTCCCCTAGGTCTTCCTTTTTCTCTTTCTTGAGTGACATTTGATTTCTTCTAGTCTTCAGGAACCTGTGTGGATTGTTGTGACCTTCCAAAGGTAAGTAAGAGTGTCTTTGCAAAGGCATTGGCCAGCTGCCTTAGCACTTGTGGGTACATTCCATCAGGCACCATGGACTTAGGTGTGTGCAGTTTAAGTGCTCACTAGCCTGATCCTCCTCCACCAAAGGCTATGTGTTTCTTGCTCCAAACTTTCCGTCTGGTCTCAGGGGCCTGGGATACCTGAAAGACATTTTATGGGTAAATGCTGAGGCGAAGGACATACTGAATACCTCAGGTTTTCCCATGTCATACATCACCGGTTTCCCTGCCCCATCCAGCAGCTTTCCCTAGTGTTTCTTTTGCTGCTGCTGTATTTGTAGAACCTTTCTTGTTCCCCTTTACCTCATTTGCCAAATTCAATTCTAGCTGGTTTATTGCTGTCCTAAGCCCATTCCTGCATGGTTGAACAGCAGCTCCATATGCCTCCTGGATCACCTGCCCCTAATTCCACCTCTTTTATACTTCATTTTTATGCCTGATTAAAGTCAGCAGCTTTTTGCTCACTCTTGAGGTACTCCTGCTGCCTCTACTTGGTTTTCTAGGTGCCAGACAAGACTTGCTTGGAGAAGATTCTTGGGTATCAACTAGCATTCCTGGACACTTCTCTCCACGGTTGTATCCAATGTGATGCTTCCAAGCAGATCTCTGAAGAACTTTAAAGTCTGCTCTCCTGAAGTCTAGGGCTGAGGTCCTGCCTTTTGCCCTGCTGCTTTCTCTTAGGAGTCTGAATGCCACTAGCTCACAGTCACTGCAGCTGAGGCTGCCCTGACATTTCCATCCACAACAAGGTCCTTATTGGCTGCCCAATCACCCATGTCAGGAGGTTGCTGCCAACTCACTCCTGAAACCTCCTAGACTGGTTGTGAGAAATTCTCAGATCTCGCAATACAGTAACAAAAGGCAGGCTGACTGAAGTTAACATCAGAGGTCACATCTACTACAACCTATTTTTCAAATAGTTGAGGAGGACAGAAACATCCATAGCAAGATGTTATATACTCTAATCACATAGAAACTTCAGCAAAAAAAAAAATGTTCAGAGCCTGTAGAACTATAAACCATCACTGTGGAGGTATTTGTGCTCATTTTTTACAGGATACTGAACATGTGCACTACAATTCAGAAAATATAAGACATAAAAGTATCTCAGTGTTTTGACCTAGCTTTCAGGAAAATGCCAGCTCTCCTGGAACCAGTCTTTGATTGTAGAATCTGATTTCTAAAACTCAGTACACTTAACCCAAAGGCTCTGAGAGTCTCTGCTTGTCTGTGGCATAGCTCATGGCTGAGGATTTCAATTTATGTCTTGCACATATAAAATGAGGAATTGTGACAATAAAATTAGGTTTTCTGTGCTGTTGGAGGACCTTTTAGTGACTGAAATGCAAAGGAAGGCAAAAGAAAAATATGAAGGAGGATGTGCAAGATCAGCTGGTCTTTCCTCCTTCTTTCCTATTCCTGTCTTTATTTCAATAGAAAATACTGAGGGATGAAGAAATGTTGCTCTGCTTGCTGGAATTATAACAGAGAAGAGAAGAGAAATCTATAACTCACATACAGAGACAGACTGTGTTCACTGCCAGGTGAGTGCTTTCAGTAAAAAGCCTCATTTTAAGCACAATGTTTCATATATTTATCTTAAAGTAACAGGAAGACTTCACTTTCTGGATGTTGCAGATAAATCTGAGTACTGAGATGATATACTAATTGTCAACATCAGATATTTAACACTTGTCATAAGATGATGTTTTTCCTCTCCTGCTGCAGAAAATCATGAAAGGGGTGGAATAAGGAAGTATTTGAATTCTTAGCAGAGTTCACAGCTTGCGGTTCAGAGCACAGAGTCTTTTTGTAACGCTTATCTTTGCCAAATTAATGCTGTGGTGCCTTGATAAAACCAGTGTGCACAGTAGTAAATGCCAGAATCCCTCGGGGTTAAAGGATTTATCATGAGACCATATACGGGCTTAGTAGGATCATTCCAAACTTGAAATCTATTTCTATCATTGTTGTCTTCAAAAACAGGTGTCCCTCCAGACTCATACAGTATCCTCTTTGGCGGCTCTCCGGGAAGCTGCCTGTACCAATGCACAATGTTTTTGTTCCCCAGTCGACATGACATGTTGGCAGACATGCCCTTCATCTGCTTCTGCAGCTCTGGGGTTTGCACTGGCACTGACTGCATGTCTACACCTGGAAGTGAAAGCAGAGAAATTGCATGAGGGGAGAAACTCCTGGAGTTTGGAACCAGGCTTATGTTTACTGTAGACAGGAAGGAGAGAGGAGAGGAAAAAGGTCTTACAGGACCAAAATGAAGTTGCAAGAAGGACTGGAAACAGCAACATACTGCCTGTGCAGACTAGACCTGAAAATGAAATGAATAGAGACAGAAATGTTATAAAGCCCTTTAGGTGGACAAAGCATCAAATGACTGGGAGGAGGAAATTACTCATTCAGCACATCCAATGGTTGTTCTTCAACGCACTACCACAGAGGGTGTTAAATTTTCTGATAAGCTAAACTATGTCAGGAACAGCATAGAAAGGACAAAAAATACTCAATCTGAAAAAACCTTCTTCATCTATCTACACTTATATCAGACTTACCTACTGAGCACACACATAAAAGCTCAAGTTGTTCAGCCTGGCCCTTCCCAAGGATGTTGTCCTCTTCTCAGAGACCTCAAAGCTGCCCCAGAAGAATGTTCCACCAGCCTTTCCTTAGAACTTCAGAGAATCATAGAATAGTAGAATGCTTTGGGTTGGGATGGACTTTAAAGATCATCTAGCTCTCACCTCCACCCCATGAGCAGTGATGTCACCCTCTAGGTCAGGTTGCTCAGGGTCCTATCCAACCTGACCTTGAACACATCAAGGAATGGAGCATCTAGATCTTCTCTGTGTTGTCTGTTCCAGTGCCTCACGACTCTCAGAGTAAAGAACTACTTCTACTCGAAGGCTCTTTCAGTTTAAAACTCTTCCCCTTCTTCTAGCTCCATCCACCCATGTAAATATTTGTTTTTCGTAAGTGCCCTTTAGATACTGGAAGGCTTCAATAAGGTCTCCCCTAAGCATTTTCATGTCTATGCTGAACAGCCCCAACTAGGCCTTAACTAGGCCTGTCATTAGTAGTGTCTGTCAAGGTTCAATAGTGGGTCCAGTATTGTTTAACTTGTTCATCAATGACTCGGGGGAAGGGGCAGATGCCTCCTCAGTTCACTGACAGCACGAAGCTGGGAGGAGTGGCTGATACCCCAAGAGGGCTGTGTGGCCCTTCAGAGGGACCTTGACAGGATGGAGAGATGGTCAGGCTACTTCCAGCCTGAGGGCATCTGCCTGCAACAGTGTGGCAAATGGTCAGAATTATACAGTGTTGCTTTAAGTTGGTGTGGAATTATGAGGCTGGTTGAGGATAACATGAACTGGGCTCTGTGCTGCCCTTTACACCTGGCTTGAACAAGGTCTCACAACCAAAGGATGCCTGGGGCAAAGTGAAGGTTTCACAGCCCTGTGTTTTTTCAGTGAGGCACAGAGGAGCACCTGCACCTATGTGCCACCCCTTGTCTTCACCCTCCCTTTACCTTGAAAAGTGAGCCTTGTTGTAAATCTGGTCTGATTAGAAGAAAAGGCACACAAAAACTCTCTGGAAAAGATCAGGCAGCAAAGGCTGCCTCAGACACTGGAGGAGGGCCAAAGTGTTTATTTTACCTTTTGTTTTAACTATAAATTCTGACCAAAAGTAAGTGACACTCTAATGGACATATTTAAATTTCATGCTTCTTGGAATGCAAATGAGGAAGAACACGATACATGTAATATATGTATGACCAAAGTTACGAAACCCCATCTACAGCATGTGATTGTTCCATCTCATTGGAAAGGGCTAAAAATTTATAGTATAAAAGGGGGGCTTTGGGGCAGTGTTGGGGCTTGGATTTATCTTTCCTATTCTTTCCTTGTTACTTGTGAAATTTTTTTCCTATTGAGTTGCTAAGAAGCACTGATGGCTGGGTGCTTGAGATGGTGGGCAGGGGAACTCCTCTGTTTTTTTGTGAGTTTCTCTCTGAGGGACAAAGGTATCCGAGAATAGACGCAGGTTAAAGGACCGGGCTGGGGCAGCTGGGAAATCTCTCTTGCTCTGCGTTTTGGAGGAGGACGGTTGGACCTGCGGCTTGGGAAAAGGAATTTGCTGCCACGCTATAACCCAGCCGGGAGCTGCCTTTCTTCTGCTGCTGGGCCCTGCACCTCCTGCCTTGCTGGGACATCCCGCAGTTTTCAGCTACCGCTGCAGAGCTCCTGATACATCTCGTCCACCACCCTGGGATTTCTGCTCATTGCTGCTGTCCCAGCTTGCTGCTTCCGAGAGTCCTGCTAGGGGCACTGGGTTTGGCTGCCCCAAGGGGTTTTGTGGAGCAAAGCCTCTCCTCCATCCAGCTGCGTGGGGAATCATTGCACCTGCCCTGCCCACCGGGAGCCTGCCCGCGCCCCCTGCTGGCTATGACTGTAACTACACCAAAGGGGAAAGTGCTGGCAGCCAGGAAGGCTGTTACTGGGTTTCTGGTTCTGTTTATTATTAATACTGTAGTTGTTGTTGCTTTGTTTGCCTTGTTATACATACTAGTAAATAACTGTTATTTTGATTCCCATATCTTTGCCTGAGAGCCCCTTAATTTCAAAATAATAATAATTTGGTGGGAGGGGGTTTCCACTCTCCATTCCAAGGGAGGCTCCTGCCTTCCTTAGGAGACACCTGTCTTTCAAACGAAGACAGGTAGAAAGAGGTGGAGGGGCAGAGAAAAATTTTGCCTGCTTCAGATTGGTCGATGGATTGTGTCTCTCCTCCTCTCCTGAGGGGAAGAATTTTGGTTAGCTTTGCACTTCCAACTGCGTAGGAACAGGCCTAGGAATACTTAATTATATTTGTCTGTCTATCTGTCATCTATCTATCTATCTATCTATCTTAGAAAAAACAGGCAGCTGTTAATTTCACTGTGCATCAAGAATTACAGATAGATAAAATGCCATGTAAACATTTGATTGCACTGACTAGCCATGACACATTTCTTTTGAAGATCTTTGCATTCCTGTTGCATGAAATAAGGAGTTCCTCTGGCAGTAGTGTCTTGCCAGCAGCGAGGTGGTTGGACCTCTGAGTGACCTCCTTCCTTGATAATGGGGTCATAGCACCAAATAGGAAAAATACAACTGGTGGCTCTATTACAAGACAGCCTCAGTGGTTGTGGCAAAACCAGAGTGAAACATGCATTTCTACCAGACAGTTATTTGCTGCCCCTTGCTTTTTCTTGTACTTTCCCTGATTTCAAAGGCTAAAAATGTGCCCCACAAAGACTTTATAGCAAATGGTCCCTTGGGAAGCAGCCATCATACACCATGCTCTTCCCTGAGAAAAATAACACATTTTCTGACCTAAAAGAGAGAATCCCCTAGATCTTTTTTAGGCTTTTGTCAATAGCACTGTACACAAATAAATCTCATGTTACAAATAGTACAGAAAGTTAATATTCTTCTGTTGTCCTTGTGATATATAAATGAGTTTGTGTCAGGTCCCGTAGTGGAGATATATCTACAATGTATCTACAATATCTACAAAAAAAAAAGAACTTGCATGGACAGGGGTTTGTGAATACCCTTGCCACACGAAATTTCACTGCAGCTCTCCTCACAGCTGTCTGGCTGAACAGTGCTGTATGACCATTTCTATATGTTCCCTGGTTTAATCTGCAGCTTGTCCTTGTAAATGGTCCTCACAACTCTTTCTTGGAACAGTCTTTTCAGGTGTTGCCCAGTGTAATATCCTTGCCTGCAAAAATCATTGCCATCATAACCATTAAGATGGGAGTTACTACTGATAAGTATCACCTGCATCTCCACCATCACCTGTATTTGAAGCCTCTCAGGTAGGTCTTAAGTGCAAATATCCTTCTCTTATGCTCCCCCCAATATTTCTTCATATTTGCTTTCGCAGGATGTATTTGGGAAAGTATCTGTATTGTTCAGAGATGATCTATGTTACTATATAATTTAGCTGCAATGCCATCACCCACAGGAGTGCTCATTTTCCCCAGCACAGAGCATTATACCACCTAAGTTGTAGCACATCTTTGCTTTTCTCCTTGTCTGATATTCATGTAAACATACTCAGCATAAACATGTTGGGGTGTTTTAGAGGTAGGAAAGTGCAATTATGACTCTCTGTGTTTGACAGCCTGCCCCTCAGGGCACAGGCAGCTTTCTGTACAGGCTGCCTGTCACCTGCTAGTTCTGTGGAAATGCCAGTAGGCGCTGTAGTAGGTACCTTCATCATTGGAGTTGATGTCATTGGTTGTGAAAGTGCAGAATGTTTGTACCTTTCTTTGAAGAGGAGTAGTTGTTACTATAGGAATTGTCATCATAAGAAACTGCACTGGGTTCAATATATAGAATCCGTTCTGGAGCTTTGGTGGGTACATGTTGGTACGAATGTATATATACATACTGGAAATCAGGAATACCCTCGGCTATACAGTCCATTGATGTAGCTGTCTTGTAATAGATACTTCTCTCTGCTTTAGAAGCACTTGTGCTTGTCCATCTAGAAAGAAAGAAAGAAAACAGAACAAATACTCTTAGCTTGCTATTTATTCGCACACATAAACATGGGATGCTTCCTTCCACCGCCCTGTGTCATGGTGACAAAGGGAACCTACGAGACCAGGCTGCAGCCAGGGCCAGGAGAGGAAGCAGTAGCATCCTAAGGGCTTTTGCTTGTGTCTGCCCACAGGAGGAAGTTAACAGCACTCCCAGCAGGGGCAAAGTGCAGCAACAGAGGAAAGGAAATGACTCACTTGGGCCTTTGGAGAGGTTGTCCTGGCAGGTGTTGTCTGAGATAAAGCAGCCTGATTGAACCCTGCTAAACTAAAAGTCAGATTATGGCTTTACACAAGCAGCACAAATCTCTCCCTCTCTCCCTCCCTCCCTCCCTCCCCCCTCCAATTACCTTAACTCATCTACAAAGTAATTTTGTAGTCTGAAGCAATTTTTACCACTGCTTTTAGACTAGTTGAAAGCCTCTAAACAATGCCTGGACTTTTCCTTGGTCTTTTGGACCAAGGAAATGGACTTTTCCTCAGGTTGGCTGCCAATAAAACATAAAAAAATAAAACTCAAATCATGGAGCTAAATTAATTTGAGGGGTGTGAAGTTACTGCTCATGACACAGATTGAATATTGAAGACCAGGAAAATACACAGCAGACATTTGGGAGCTCAAAAGCAGGATTGTTGAGTTTGTGACTATTTCTTGTCACAGGTAAGATGAGATACTACACCTCAGAGTGGCTTCTCCAAATGCTGGCAAGAATCACAATGCAAAGAAACACAAATGCTTTGCAAACCCCATAGGCCTAGTTTAAAATAAAGACAATTAAGTCAAGCAAAATATATAAATTATTTTGTGCAATTCAAAGTAATTTTTCAGATGCAAGGTCACTTCCAGTTCCCTTGAAAAGAAAACTAAACCAATTCCCCTTTTCCTGTTGTTGTCATGTCATTTTACTTACGTTAGCCAGCTTTTAATTTTTTTTCAAGAATTTTAACACCGATCCAGTAACTGCTGTCCTACAGTTGTGCCAGGAATCTCATCTTTCAATCTCCTGTGAAATGCAACTGGTGCCCCAGTACCCAGTGTGCTCTGGAGACCCCATACTGGGGACTGGCAATACTGGGTTCTTTGGGATAGGAACACAATGGTTCTGTGACTTTATCTATATGT
Source organism: Promerops cafer (assembly GCA_013398275.1). Lineage (NCBI taxonomy): Eukaryota > Metazoa > Chordata > Aves > Passeriformes > Nectariniidae > Promerops > Promerops cafer. The sequence goes on along the minus strand of VZSE01003122.1, from coordinate 75,896 downwards.
TGTTTGTCCATAAACAGAAAAATCTGAAATAAAGGAATGTCTTTCTGTTTGCAAAAATAAAAACATCTGTTCTGTAGCTGCAGTCTTGCTATGTAGGATGAGAAGCCCCACTGAAGTTAATTAGGAGATTTGTGTTTTAACCTAAATGAAAATTTGATCAACTCCAAGAAGAAAACAAAGAGAAAATAAAACCAGATTCTCAAGTGACAAAGAAGTATAAAATGGGTATATTGCATCTGCAGCCTTGACTGGTGCTTCAAGTTTATTTTCACTTATAACCTTCTCTTCTGCCATAAAAATGACAGAACTGGGATTTTATTCCAAAGATGTAGCTTGATGGGTAGTGGGAATAGAAAGATTTTTCCTGCTTTTAGCAGGACCCTACTTTTAGCCAAACCTGTCATCTTATAAACGCATTCAGAGGCAATCCATCCTGGCCCAAAAAAATGCCCTTTTTGTTGGCAAAAATAACAGGTCTACTGGTATTGGCTGTAGTGTGCATCTGCAAAGATCAGCAGCATCTTTTATATCTTGCTGTCTGTGCAATCTGATTCAAAGCTTTTGGGAAAAGTGTGGTGGCAGTGTTCCTGTGTGCTGTCAAACACTTCAGATTCTTATTTGGAAAGTAGAGCATGTCTTTGTGCAGGTCCCCTGTGGCTTTCTACTACTGTGCATCCCAACTAGCACAGTAGTAGGTGGCAGAGTCTTGCAGTGTTACTTTGCTCACTGTCAGGGTGCAGACAGATTTCCTGGGATGCTTCTCAACAGTAAACTTCCCCTCATCAGACTGGTTTTCAAGGAAAAACCTGGAGGACATGTAGGCAACACACTTGGGAGCTGCATTGACCCTCTTTTGGTACCAATGAATAAAATCGTTGCTAAAATCAGGACTGGAGACATGGCAATTGATTAGCACTGTTTTGCCTTCTGGCTTGGTGATGGATATAGGGGTTTGCTGCAAGACTTGTGCAGAGTCACTTGTGGCAATAAAAGAGAAAAAATAGAGAAGCTGAAATATGATAGCACCCCCTTTTCCACTGGTGAATGTGCAGGCAGCAGGATGAGCAGGGCACATACAAGTGCAAGAAAAAACAGTTGCCAGGAAAAAAGTGCTCAGCAACCACATCGTCACTGCTCTTCTTAGGGCTTCCTTACAGGCACAGGGTCAGGGTCAGCCTCAAGAGGGGGTGAAGCAGATCTGAGCGGCAGGAAACTATCCAATGAGGCTGTGCCAGCTACAAGTTAAATAATGACACATGAGCCATTTCCTTTTCGTGAACTCTCAAACAGAAGTGAAAAACCCCAAACAGACAACCTCTCCCCCTGCCCCAAACCCAAAAAACCATTCATCTCCAGAACCCACTCTTATAAGAAGAGAACTCACTACTGAGAAAAACTTCTTTTTTTTTTGTTCTTTTTTATTTCCACAGGGAATTTGCCTGGATGATGAGTAGAGCCACCTTTTCCTTTCCTTTGCTTGTTGCACTGTTCTCCAAGATGTATTTGCCACATAAGGTACTAGACAGAGATCAGCTTAATTTCTTACCTCTCATACAGACTGATGTTCTTTAGGATGATTTTTCATCCCATGACAATACCTCCAAAATATTTTGAACATTGAACATTGAACATCATATAGGATCCTGTAATACAGCTTCTATCAGAAATCCCTCTTCCTACAGTCATTATTTGGAGTTATCCAGTACAGCAAAGAAAGTCCCAGTGTTTTCACTTTTACTGATGACTCCAATAATTTAAAAATCACACATATACATCAAAAGTATGCCTGACCAGCAAACATCTTCCATTAGCTGGCCCTACAGCTGCTGGATTTCACATTACTCAATAGATGGGATTTCTCTCTGCCTGTCAAGTCCACTGTCTTCATAGTCAGGCTTTTCCCATGGTCTTGTTACCCTTAAAAATTTTAGCAGGCTGAAATGTAAGTTTAACTCTCTAGCTTAAATGGAGATATTTTGTAGTATAAACTTTTATGACATGTCAGCAGTGGTAATACACTGATTTTCATGTTCTTATGTTCTGAAACCAGCAAGAGAGTCCTTCTTAGAACATGCTTTCTATGCATCTAGTGTAGTTTACGATCTGATTTTTTAATCAAAATAGTGATTAAAACTATTCAACGGGTGGTTGGCCCTTCTGAAGCCAAATGCAGCACATGGGCCTAAGTATTTTTATAACAGCTGGCATTAATCAAACAAACCAGAATCTCTTAAAAAAAAGGTCGATACTGAGATGTAAGAACCTGCTAATGAACAGCTGTCTTACATGGCTATCTCCCATCTCCACTGCTTCCTCATCCAGATAATCTGAAAAAATGTATTATGACAGTTTACTGATAGTGTTGCTATTGGAGTTCTTGTTTTAAATGTAGAAACAAATTGCTTACACAATACATTTTTCCCAGCATCATGAAGTAATTCCCACACTTCCAGACTTTCTGATTCAGCTTTCAAATTTATTTGAGTTTCACTTTCAAAGTCCAAGGGGGTCTTCCTATGTGTCTGCTAAGAGCATATATTTAAGTCCCATATTTCTGTACATAGGTCTTGTTTGTACTTGACTTTTATTTGATAAATATACCACAGCTTAGCATCATCTCCCAGCTGCTTATTAATTGTGTGGCTTACCTCACATCATTTAACAGCCTCAGAGGGAGGAGTCAACAACCTAGGGAGGTACAGACAGCATCGTGCAAAGTAGGATACTTGGTAAGATACCTCTCATTAACTCTTGGAAAGACTGCACTTGTATTGAATTGCTCTGGAGTAGCAGACAGTGCTAGGTGGCACCTAGAATGGCCCCTTGGAAATCACAGGTATATGCAGTCCCTTCTGTCTCCTGCCCAGGTCTTCAACTGAAGATAGTTTGGGAAAGACTCTCAGTTGGAGGTGGGTTTCTCTCATATGGATTACCCAGCATTTACTTTGCCCTTCCCAAGTCACACCTGGACATCATTTTATTTTTCCATTTGTCTAGGTTTTGCATCTGTAAAGTTGCTTATCCTGGGGTAAAACTTGGAAACTCCCACAGGACATGTAATCTCAGCAATTTCATCCAAAATTCCCTCTTTCCCCTTAGTCATTTAGGATTGCTTTTCTCCCTTCCTCCTTTCCCCCATCTTGGATGTCATCAGTTCCCTATCAAGCACTTCCTGACCTTTCTGGTGGCTGTTTTCCCATGTCTAGACAAAGAAGCTGGCATGTCTCCATGCAAAAATTTCATTGTATTTTGTGATCATTCTTCTGCGAACACATTACAGCTGCAGTAAATGACAGAGGTTGAGGGAATGGTTGTGAGTGCAGTCCCACACCATGCAGTGAGTGATAACACTTGCTGACTTGGTTGTCCAGCTCATGCACCACCAGCATGCAGGCATCTGTGTGGGTACATACTTCTTTTGGAGGAAATCTATGATTCCAAATAATATCAGACCCAGAAAGGGTGATACAGACCAATCTCTGTGTATGTAGAGGAGGTCCCAGGTGATGTTTGGTACCAGTGGATGTAGGTGAACTGTGACCACCAGTTCACAAATAAACTTGACAGTGTCCTCGGAGTGACTGGGCTGTGTGTTCGAGGCTGGCTCTTAGAATAGCTGAAGGGCCCAGAACACACCTGAAGGGAGAGCAGGGAGAATGCAGTAGTGATGAGGTCCCATTAAGAAATCCCCATTGCTGGCTTCAAGGAGGCATCCTCAAATAACAGGGACCCCATCCATGAGGAAGAGGGTCTGACCTTTACTCCATGCTTCTGCTGGTAAAGACAGAGAGTGCTGCACAATATAAGGAGGAAGAGAAATGCAAAAGCTTTTCTCCACATTTTGGCTTATATTGCACACATTTCTCAACCATCACATCGGGAAATCAAGGTATTTGTGCACAAGTTATCTGCCAAGTGTAATTTGAACTTGGGACTTAGGTAATAGGACATTTCAGATATTAAAATGTATGAGTAGGCTGGGTGACAATGGACGTGTGATATAAACTCAAGAAAAAATATATTCTGACACCCTTAAGAATAGCTAATAAATACCATATACTTACAGACAAGACTTGAGGATTTCAAAGAAGCCTGTAATTTTATCTAGTTCTGCTGTGGCTCCTCAGGAAAGGAAGTTCAGAGATACTGGGATCAGCATCTCTGGGTTGAACTGTGATGAGACAAAAACCCTCCAGATACATACCTTGCCCCCTCAGAAAAAGTAAAATGAATTGGTGAAGAGCCAAGTGATTTTTTTATCATGTTAGCTTAATTTCCTGTTAAAAAAGAGGCAGAGAGGCATATGTTGATGTGAAAACTTGATGATGTCATTCACAAGTGCTGCCTGTGCCTGGAAGACTCTAACCAGAACAAGTCATTATGCTATTGTTCTGCCTGTCAGGCACCTGCATCTTTCTCTGCTTTGCCTCTCTGTGCCGGGGTATGGCTATTTCTGAGCCCCCTCATGGCTCCCCTGGATAATAACAAAGAATTGACTGAAGAACAAGTTTTTGAGACCCACACAGGTCATACTGGGCAGAGATGTGCTTTATTCTCCTGGCATCCAGCCATCAAACCTTCCCAAACCCAAACCGGCTACATGTACCTTTGTATGAGCACCTTCTCCTCCCTGTCCTCTGGCCTTTGCTTGTTGTTCTGCCTGAGATTATGAGTGCTCAGACAGCTAGCCTAGGTATTTTCTAACATACTTAACATAGTTAACATGCTTGCAGGTTAGTCTGATGTTGTGTGACAACATAACAGTGGTAAGGTGTTCAGTGTACTAGGACTTGAGTAGTAAAAATAGGAACAACGTCCTTATATCCTGGGAGAAATACTTTGTGCCCAGGGTCTTCTCTTTTTCCACAATACCATTTCACTTCTTCCTGTGCATACTGCCTCTCATCAGAACACAGCTCCAGGTGGCTAATACTGATGCCTTAAGTTTTAGCTTTCATATTTTTCAGATTCTGTCCTGCCTAGGGGTGTAGCTCTGAGCTTCATATTAAGTGTTAGTAGGTTCTCTTCACAGTGTAGGTAGACAAAACAGTCCTTTTCCAGCTTGAGACCAAGGACAACTGTTACAAGCTTCAGGCCAAAAGGTATAAACAACAGGGAACTGAAGAAGAGGCAAACAAGGAGGATGGGAGTTCATAAACTGAAGCTATAATTGGACAATTGACTCCAATATGCAAATGGACCAAAACTTATAAAAGTGTGAGACCTTGTGAAGAATTAGAAATTCCAAGCAGAAAAGAAACCCCAACCTCTTTTCTCCTCTGAAACCAGGCTGAGGACATGGAGGACTTTGCATTTGTTGACTGTCTTCAGCAGGTATGAGTACTACTGGCTCCTGAAGACTCAAGTTTTGGTGGCTACACAGTACTTTGTTATCTGCATTGTATTTAGTGTCTGTGGCTGGATAGAAAGCCTGCATACACACAGAGTGGTACTTCTACTACTGTCTGGGTATTTTCTTTCACTGAAGTTTCCTTTAACTGCTATTAAGCATCTGAATATACAGCACAATCAGCTTACGGATAATTTCAGCTTTTGCAAATTAATGCTAATTAAGAGGTCTTCCTGTTGGTTACAGGATTAACCATTTGGAAAGTGCTGCATTTTTCCCTTTGTGATACTTCTGTGCTGATTAAACAGGCCAGAGTGAAAAGAGGGAAAGATATAGCTGAGATGCTGGCAGAGACATGGTGCACAAAGCATCAGGCTGAAATCACATGGATGAAGACTGCTGGGACAAAAGGCTTAAAAGTCAAAGAATGGTGAGGATGGTAGATTCACTCAAGTGAACTTGCAGCTGGGAAAAGATAGATCTTTCAAATTTGCTTTAAAAACTGACAATAAAATATAACTTTGTACTTCAACCAGCAAACTGTGGTGTTTTTGAGGCTACTGTGGCACTTATGCCTGCTACTTGCTTATGCTCTGCCTGCACATAGCAGAGGGGACAGCCTTGTAAAGTGTTCTTCAGCCAATGGTTGCTCCTTCCCAACCCCATCCATCTAAACTACCCATCACAGTGGCTTTCTTTTGATGCCTTTTTCCCTGTGTCAGCAAGACCCTATAAAATTTTCGTTAAGAATGAGCTTAATGAGACTTTGATTTATTTAACATCTTTCTGACATTAGGGCATCAGTAATCAGAGCATCCTGGAATTGAACGTCATGCTATTTGAGCAGGACTGTACCCCTCAGCCTCCCCTCCTTCTTCTGTGGCATGGACAGATGGACCTAGTGGAAGAGATGAAACAAGGCAGGGAGAGGAGGAGGACAGAAAGGACAGAAATGTTGTTCAGCTTATGCAGTTTTCATTATTCATGAAATGTTGTAAACCAGATAGATGAACTGCAAAAACACAATTTATTTGTTCACTCATGCGACATGTTCCTCTATCTTCAGTTACTTTGTCTTTCTTTTAAGACCACACTATTACATTAATAATCACGTGTTCCATATGAGGAGGTGGTTGGAGACAGGGACAACACACACCCCGATGTCCATGTGACAACAGAGAGCATTTATTCTCAAGCCCTTCTTTAATAAAGGGCATTTGAAAAACCTGGTCTGGATAGATAATTGGTCTGATCTTTTATACCTCCCAGATCCTGGACCAGTGAGATGACTGCAGCTTAGAAAGGAACGTAATTGGTTGAAGATCCTGTCAGTCAACCCAGCAGCTAGTTTATGGAGCTGGCTGGGTTTCTTATTTATAGCTGAATTAATTGCTTTGTACAAGCCAGCTTGTACAGTAACACCACACCACGAATAATCAGTCTGTGGGATCAGGAGATTGGATCTCTAAATCTTTCAAGGCTTTATTTCATGTAGAATTATAAATTACACCTGCTCAAAAAGAATAGTAGTGTATGCTCTCTTAGGCATAAATAAACCTTTAGAGAAACAAAGAAACAATAAGTTTTACAATCACTCTGAAAGCACAAAATTCAGTAATTTGCCAAGTGCAACTCTGTTTGTAAATTAAAAAAATCCAAGTAAAGGGAGAAATAATTTTGAGCTAATATAATTTCAGGCGGAGTGTAACTCCAGTTAATACAGTGTAACATAAGGGTATCATGTATGTAACAGCAGTACATAGTGGAAAGTATTTCCCTTGCTTGTCCTAGAATAAACTTTTATAGATCACAGAGAAATACTCTTACTGCACAGGACTCACCTCAGGAGCTGCAGACATAAGAAGAGTATCATCCTAGTATATGGAGTTTTGCAAAGAATTTTAAAGACAATAATTTTCCTCATTCTTTCTGCACGATACTTGTGGCTCTGAGTTGTGTATATGAGATGTGAAGACATAGTGTCGAATGGTATGCCATTTACACAGTAACCTGAAGAATTTAAATGACACATCATGAGCAATACCACAGCTTTCGAAACATTACCAGTACATCTTGTTGCCAAAAAATAATGACAGTACCATGAAAGCTCTTTGTGGTAGACCACAGACTTTTCCTATCTATGTACAATTTTAAGTGTACTTGAAAACCCTCTGTGAATCTGGCACATTATGCTGTACCAAGGAGATTAGAAGACTCAAGGCCAAGGGTGTTTGATATCAATACTTCTAAAACCAACAAGGCTGTATTCCTTTGGAAAAAGAGGTATTAAATTAAAATTAGATTATATAATACAATGTATAAACTATATGGACTTCTTACAAGACTTCAAAAGCACCACAGAAGAAACAGCTTCTTTGGACCAAAGGTTTATTTTTAATGACACAGCACTGGAAAACATAAGTTACAGATGACTTTTTGATACAGGATACATCATATATCTTACTTTAATAGGTTCTGTAAAGGTATGTAGCATAAATACATTTGGTGAAAATATATTGTGTTTATTTATTTTCAGAGATTAGTTCTGTTTCTTTTTGAAAATGTATTTAGCCAATTAAATAAAAAAATTACAGATTAGCATCAAAACAACTCCCCCCTCCAGGTTATGTCATTATAACTACTGCAGCTGGAAGAGGAGACTGAGCCATGCCTTCTCAAAGGTTAGCGGCTTTGAACATGATGTTATTCGTCATCTAAGAATGAAAATTTCACATTACAAACACAGATATTGTATCATGTTTTGGCAATGGAGTAGCTAGTTTTGCTTTGAACAAAACTGTTTCCTGTAATGCCAGACAGTGAAAGAGCAATGCATGATACTACACAGCCAAACAACTACAATGAAGTTGTGAAAATGCATATAGCCATATGCACTTATATATACACATATAAGTTCTTGTGTATATATATTATGCATGTCCAAAAATAACACTGAAAAATGTTGCAGTAGTTAACTATCTTTTAAACACATGAAACTTGTAATAGTTTGACCTCATAACTACAGGGTAATTAATTAAATCTTCTGCAGTGCAGTGGAATACAATACACTTAGTGCAGAGAAGTTAAGGTTTTGGTATTGAGGAAGCTAATTTCAGATTTCATGGGAAAGGATCAAATACAGGATCACCATAGCTCTGACGAAGCACAAACAAACCTGTCGCCACATACTCATGAACAAATAAGGACATTTCATTTTTATCTGTTTTTTTTCCCATGTACTGCTTCAGAAATGACAGCTTAACTTTTTGCACTCATGCTCATTTGATATGTTTCAACTAGCTTTTTCTGGCACCAGTCTGTAAACCATTAACAGCTTAAACTACAAAAAGATCAGCTCCTGTGTTTCAAAGAGGTTAAAAACCTACTGACTGAGCTTCATACTACATTTGTCTGCCTGGGAGAATTACTCCAGATGGCGTGTGAAGTTCTCTGGGAAAAGTCCTTTATAACTATTTGCATCTCTGTACTGAAGCCATTCGGATTCCTTAATGCCAGTCAACCAGCCAGCCTCCTGCAAAGAAAAAGACAGTCTCTTAAATGTCAGGTCTCCTCCTATTTTCCTCCTTATGAGCTTCAGACCTGAAGATGTTTCAGAATAACATCGCTAAAAGATTTGATGTTTTGGTTAAAAAGCTGCCTCTGATTTTGCACAGACCATTTTCTCTGTTCTGCCAGACTACTGTTTTGTGAGACCAAGTGACTGCAAGCACATGATACAGCCTTTAGCCCACCTAACTCCTGGCTGAACTTAATGTTCTAGGTGGGGGAAGAATAGTTCTGAATCCTAGTTTTTTCCACTGAGATATTTTTTCTCTCATTCATGTATCAACAGTTCGAAGAAAGAACAGTTCTTTCAGTCTCAGGAGTTACTATCGCTAGAAAGTATGTAATTCTATTTCAAAAAACTTCTGGAAACACAGGACTTGACCAGGACTTGACAAGCAAAATATCAACAAATCACCAGCAGTCCAGGCAAACAGAAGAGAGACTTCTTATTGGAAAGTACTGGATTCTCCTAAGTGTGATAAATTCTACCTGGAAAAAAATAATTTGGTATTTTAAAAACAACCAATCAACTCTCATCTCACTAAGAAACTCTGCATCTTTTTCCTTTAAAGAAAAGGAATGAGCAAAGCCATGGCAAACAGAACATCTAATGTTGCCATACTATTATTGCACAGACAGTACACATGCAGATAGAATAGCTTGAACAGATCCTCACATACACCACCAAGTCATGGTTGTGGGGTGGCTGGATGTGCTGGTGGGGGCTGTCTGCCCCCATATAAGCACCATTAAAGCAGATCCAGCTTATCTATGACATTGGCTGGGTACGTTTAAGTGGGGCATGTGGAATATCTAAGAGACAGAGGAACTGCATCTCTTTAGCATAGGCAACATAGACTGCAGAAAGGAATACACAGTTTTACTGGATAATAACTTCAACACAAGTCTAATGGAAAAAGCCACTGGGTGGGACTGGTTTGCTTCAAATGGAGGCTGATGTTACCAGGTGTATTGGAATTACAGCTTTAGACAGGTCAATTTTGAAGGAGAATAAAGAATAACAAAGATAAGCCTCCACAGAAATCAATAAAGTACCTGGCAAAAGACTAAAATATTGAGCTTTATGGTGATGTTAAACATGAAGAGGAAATATGTAACGCATAATAAATATATGAAAAGAATGGCTTCAGAAACATGAATACATAAAGGTTTATTTTCTCCATCACTGCACACAATTTACTTGAATTAATGCTTATGGGAATTTCAATGCACACCAGAAGAAGAATTATACTTCATGGACTCACCAAACATTATCATGTATTTAACACCTAATATTCTAGCAAAAACAGACTAAAGTCAGAGATTTTTCTATCCTTAGAGTACTGTCCTATTCTGCAAACACTGACAATGAAATAAACTGAACTGCCCATGAAGTAAGACAGCATAATTTGAGTAGGGATAATAGATTTCATTCCAATAAAAAGAGCTATGTACCTGCTGTAGTGCAAATATTTTGTTCTGAAATAAGTAAAAAAACCCCCACTCACAAAAGCCAAGTATTCATGTCTTGAATTAAAGAAAGCACAGCTGAGAGGCCTGATAATTACCTAACTTTGAACAGCATCAATCAGCAAAACAATTTCAAACACAGTTCTCAGGACTCATATGTGCTTAGGGCATTAGTATTTAGGCCTATTTTAAGGCCTAAATAATTATTTAATATTAATATTAATTATTATTTAAATGATATTCTTTATTCAGAGCAGTGCTCTTGGCTACCTGATCAGGCAGGATCCAGTCCCCCACTTCTTAATCCCCAAATCAACTGGGAGACTTCTTAGCAACACCACAAGCACTAACAGATGCTGTCTCGGTTTGGAAGTGAGTTTTTTGGGAAGTTTTAGTTAAACTAATCAGTGGTCAGATTCGAATATTGACACCTGGTGTGACCACTGAAGACGTGAGTCACCTCTGAAGACACACGGGGTTAAAAGCAGAGATTTCCCAGAGTTCGCTCTCTTTCGCCCGTGGTAGCCCAGGGAGCGGCACCGTCTCTGCCCCGCCCGGCCACATGGCTGGGTGGGGGAGGGGAGCCATGGAGGCCCAGGCTGAGGTAGGCCGGAGCCCCGGAGAGAGAGAGAAGGTGGAAGGGAATGGAACCGGGCCAGCTCCTGCAGGACCGAGGGGTGGAAAAAACACCGAGGTATCTTTTGTTCCCCCCCCCAACCCCAGAAGAGAGAGCGAGCGAGCCTGTGCCGGCAGAGGAGGCGGCAGGGGGGGTGATGCCCAGCATGTGGGAGTGCCACCGTGAGATCTCAGTGCCCTGAGGGCAGCGGAGCTCGGACTTTTAACCCTTTCCTGGGTGAAGGAAACTTTGTGAAACATTAGTCCTCCTGGCTGGTGGTTGGAGAGAGAAGAGAGACAGTCTGGGACCTGAGATGTTAAGAAGATGTGGAAAAGCTGAAGTGGGAGGAGATGATGGAGTGGCTTTTTTAGCTGGACTTTTCTTGTATAGCCATAGACTGAACCAAGCTACCTGTAATACATGAGACTGCATTTGGGTGGATGCTATAGCCTGAGCCAAGAGACTGACCTGCTGTAATGATATTATATAAAGGAGTGAACAGAGGAAGATGAAGAGGGCGTGGTGGTGCCTTCCATCTTCAGGGAGAAGAGCTCTGTTCTTGAGACCCTCGGCCCCAGGGGATGAGAAAATGGGGGGGACTGTTGTCCCAAAAATGAGACATGGTTGTTTTTTGGCACTTGGCAAAGCATCCTTGAAGAACCCTGTGAGCAGTTTCAGTCCATGGAAGGAGGATGCCACCATGGCAGAGTTTCTCCGGGCGGTGCCATGTGTGACAAGGAAACATGGGGAGTTTCAACCGTGTTTCGTGGGGAGGACTGTGGTACAAGAGAGACTCCTCTCTCCCCTGATGGACTGAGAATTGATTACTTGAGTGAGGGTAACTTGATCAGGACTCCAAGATTTTTGTCTTACTGTGCTTTGGTGAAATTGGGTGGGAGGAGGAGGAATGGTTTAAAAGGTTTTAATTCTGTTTCCTGTGTGTTTCTGATGTTAGTTTGTAGTTTAATAAAATTATTGTTTTTCTCTCTTTTTCTAAGTTTGAGCCTGCTCTGCTCTGTTCCTGGTCACATCTCACATCAGTTAGTTAAAGAAAATACATTTTCATGGGGGCACTGGCATTGGGCCAGCGCCAAACCATGACAGATGCCCATGGGGTAGCTGGTGCTAATAGTGTACAGTACAGTCTTCTCTTTTAAAGCAGCAGCCAAAATCAACATACTTCACTGCAATTCAGCTTAACATATGGAATACAATTGTTTAGAAATTCACCTGAAATGCAATGTTAGAACAAAATCAGATGCCTTAAATGAAATTAAACTGTTGTTTAATTCAGATTCAGACTTCCGAGGGGCAAAGTTATCTTTATCAGAGGCACCTACCACAAAGCAACATCTCTATACCTGTAGGCTATAGGACACCACAATTTGTGTGCATTCTCAGTGCTCTCTGTGGGTGAGTTTGCATTATTTCTACAAATCACACAAAAACCCTGAATATTTAGGGAGCATGTAATCAATTCTACTGGAATGTTGACAAGATGATACAGAACAATGTAACAGAGTTTGTAGGTCATCCTCTGCATGAAATCTTTGTGTACCTGTGTGTCAGTATAAAATCCACTACAATGTAGCACAAAATAACCCCTAAAAATATGCAGAGGTCAAATCCTCCTAATAACATGTATCTGTGACTTCAGGTATAGTCAGCTGTGCCATTTAGTCTCAAATGAAACTACATACAAAGGCATATGTAATACCTTTGTGTTTTCTTACAGGAACATGATTTTGAATACACATTCCCATTAACTAGAATCTGTAAGAAAAAAAGGAGAGACAAAGAAAAAGTCAACAAAAGCAAGAACCACATTTTTACCTGATCAGCTGTGGTCTCAGAAGGAATCACTAGCACAGTATCTCCTCGTTTTAAATTAAGCTCATCACTGTTAGCTGCCTCAAAGTCATGTAGAACTTCAACCTAAAGAAAATAACACCACACATATTGATGTGATCTAAATGAAGATATTTTCTCAACAAAATTACTGGTTAAATCTGGACTGAAAGAAAAATTCATCTTTATGCAAACATATGGCTACAAGACAAGTACATTCAAATTATCATAGGCTCATGGAATGCTAACAGGTTGTAATGGACCTTAAAGACCTAGTCCCAACCTCCCCTGCCATGGGTAGGGACACTTTCCCCTACACCAGGTTATTCAAGGCCTTATCCAACCTGGCTTTGAACACTGCCAGGGCTGGGGCATCCACAACCTCCCTGAGCAACCTGTTCCACTGTCTCACCACCCTCACAGTAAAAATTTCTTCCTAATATCTAATACAAATTTCCCCTCTTTCAGTTTGTACCCATTACTCCTTGTCCTACAAGGAACCACAGTTCCTGATGAAGAGTCCCTCTCCAGCTTCCCTGTAGGTCCCCTTCAGATACTGGAAGGTTGCCACAGGGTCTGCATGGAACCTTCTCCTCTCCAGGCTGAACAGCCCCAATTTTCTTAGCCTGTGTTTGAGGCAGAGCTGTTCAGTCCTCTTATCAACCTTGTGGCCCTCCTCTAGATTTGTTCCAACAATTCCATGTCCTTCTTATGCTGGGGACACCATTACTGTATGCAGCTCTCCAGGTGGGATCTCACAAGAACAGAATCACCTCCTTTGATCTGGCATAAATTGATAATAAAGGCATTGATTCATGTCAGTTTTTTATGCATTTCCTTAGAAGCAGGGACAACTTAAGGATAGCTTCCTTTCCTGAGACTATCAGAAGAAACTTAAGATCATTTCCCAAGATTACAAGATATCAAGGACAGATGATAATGCAACATTCCACAAGTCCTGCCTCTTGGACAAGGCCTGCCACTGTCATTTCTCCATATAAGGAACTTCCTTCCATTCACCATTATCATTACGAGATCTGCAAGAGGGGTGGCAGGATTTTACAAATAAAATTGAGAAAGATTTTCAGGAACTTTAGATTCTCTCATTCTCTTGTTGTGGCCACTGTTGTATTACTCTTCTTGTGAACATCTATAAAAAACTGAGTCACTCATATAGTATCCTTTGCAATAGGTGATCAAAGAGGTGAGTAATGGGAACCCTACTTAATGATTGCCCTGGAAGGAACTCCCACTTATCAGCAGATCGGTATGCCAAAAATATCTGCCTTTCAAAGGGGTGAGCATTCCAACATTGGCAAGATCAGCATGTCATTGTGGACAGACCATTTTAAGTAAATGGTTTTATCTCCTTAAAAGATAGCTAGTCTAATTTTCTCAAAGCACAGACAGTTCCACAGTTACTCTGCAATTATGAAAGAAAGTGGCATTGAGAACCAGATTGCAAGCATATATGCTGCTTCTCCCTCTCTATGTCTGACCCAAGAAAGTGGGATGAAAAGCAAAAGATTAACTATGTCAGCATGTTTGAGTTGCACAATGGTGTTTACCTTTACCTTACTGTTATGCACAAAGTTTGCAGAAAATACTGAGCAATGAGAATAGACCAAAAAGAATGGCCTACTTAGAGAGTGCTATGGGACTAATTAGTCTGAGCTATGCAAATTATAGCAGGAAGCATGTAAAGTTCATCCATCCTCAAGGAGATTTTCTGCTGCTCAGTGATTCTAAATGAAAAGTATTTTCAAAGAACCTTGTGAACCAGGAAACCCTGGGGGTTTTGCCAGCCAAGGAAAGAATTTCTCTTATGCCACATTAAATTTTTCTGTTTGATTACCCTAATAGTTTATATTATTACTAAAGTTACTGAATGACATTTTGGCTTCATTACTATTAATTGTAGCCATGGGTTTCAATAGAATCAGTACTTCCTCTACAGATTTTCAGGCCAGAAAAAACCCCATTTTTTAAATGATCATAGACTCATGGAATGGCTGGGGTTTGCAAGGGACCTTAGAGATCAAATATGTTGTTAGCATATCAGATATAGAAAATTAGCATGTATCAACAATATTCCTGATTAACTATGTGGCAGTGCAGTTTTATTCAATATATTAATTTTCAGCAGTCATTTGGTGAGATTCAAGGGTTCTTGTACTTCAATGAATCTTACAGCTACACAAGGATATGCACAGCAACAAGCATGCAGAAAATGTATCTTCTCAGACTTTATTTATGAAGCAACAACACAATATTAGCTGTAGTTGCATGCATTTGTGTGTGCATGTGGCTGATAAACTAACAATCTTTTGCCCTCAACAAATCAGGACACTACCTGTGCAGACAAGACACATCCACAGAAGCTAGGGATAACTAAAAGAAGAATGGAGAAGCAGACCTTATAGAGAAAACCAGGTGGCATTGCTGAAGCTGCATCTTCTGCTGTAATAGGCTGATCCTGAGAAAGTACAGCCTGGATTTCTTCAGCATGTTTCTGATCATTTCCAGATTGGGAAGTTTCACTGAGAGAAGTGTCAGTGACCTGAGCGCCCATCTCTGTTGTGGCATCCTTGGACTCATTCACGATGACTTCGTGTTCTCCCTCCCCTTCATTGTTTGATGCTGGCTCTATTACTACTGAAGGGATGCTGCTGACCTTTTCCTGGGGAAAAAAAAACCAAAAAACAAATGCCCCTCAGAAAAGAAATGCAAAACTATTTAGTACTTTATTTCAAGCAGGAAAATGCTATTGTTTGTTTATTTCATAGGGCATATATGGGGATGAGAATTTTTTTTTTCTCTACCATGAATTCTTAAGACAGAAAACACTATTTGTGCAAGAATGTCAAGGAATAATCCCCTCCCTGTTATCACCACTTCCCTTAGTCCTCCTAAACCTACTTTACACATTATTGCACTAAATAATAAAAATTCTCTGTAGGTAGCTTGGGCTTAATTTTCAGTGTTCCTGGAAATTACTAGACCTTTTTCCTTCACCCCGCTCTTTAGTTTCAGTAGGTTTGAGTGAAGCCAGTAGTTCCAGTAGTCACTGTACTGTTTTTATTTGGAAATTGAAGTCAGCAGGATACCAGTGATAGAAGGTGATGAAAGAAGGAAATACGACCTATTTCTTTGACTGAAGGGATCTCTCCTGATTTACAACAATGTAACTGGGAGCAGAGAAAGAAAAAAATCTAAGAAGCATTTCACCAATCATGAATCCCAGTAAAAAAAGCATTTAGCAAAACTTGCTGGAGCACCCAACCTGAAAAAAACATGTTCACTGATCCTCTTCCAGACCATCTTATCGTGGAGCACAGATGAAATAGAATATGCAATGAAATCAGGTGGTAACTGGCTGCCCAGCTACAAGGTCTGCTCTAGCAGGTGTTTGCCAGCTCCTCAGAGGTTTCAGAGGAAAAGGCAGCAGGCCAGGTATGGATACATGGCTTGACCGCCATGACTTAAGGGAAACAAAGTAAAGCTATTGATATGACATGGTGCCAGGATATAAGAAAAATCCAACTCTTTCTCTGCTTATTTCTCCAAAAGGCCCTGTTATGTGATAAATTTTATCTCCACAGAGGAGCACAGAGAGACAACAGTGAGAGACAGCCCGAACAATATGCTGTCCATGCTGCTCACAGGGCCATGATAGGGCCATCAAGTCCCATCTCCACAAGCCTAGGGAGTACAGAGACACAAAGGCAAGCACAGCCCAAAGTAAGGACTTAGAAGGAAGGATACCCTGTGTGAGACCTTCCTAGGGCCATTCCAAGAGAACATCTATCTTGCTACTGGTTGAACCTGTACTGCTTGAACCTGGAAGCACAGAGCTGCAGTAGCCTTGCCTCTCT
This sequence comes from Promerops cafer, assembly GCA_013398275.1. Classification (NCBI taxonomy): domain Eukaryota; kingdom Metazoa; phylum Chordata; class Aves; order Passeriformes; family Nectariniidae; genus Promerops; species Promerops cafer. The sequence goes on along the minus strand of VZSE01003122.1, from coordinate 59,170 downwards.
CGGGCTGCTGAATCTGTCCTGATTCCCCTAACACACTCTCCCATGCACTGACATAAGTTACCTGAGACATATCAGCCTCTTTTTCTTCTCCCTGAGGTTTGTCACCTTCAGCAACATCCTCCTGCTCCATGGCGGCAGCTCCTGCTGCCACAGCCGTACTGTCTTCTGATGCCGCAATCCTCTCACCAACAAGTACCACCTAAAAACAATAGAAGGGAAGGACCTTTCAGGATATGAGTTACAGATACTTGCTGGAGAGAACATGGACCAGCCTCTGCTCTGTGACCTCCCTGTGTGACGCTGACCTATGGTCTTGAGTTCACTGGTGCTCCTCCTGATTTATGGAGAAGAGCAGTTCTGGGGACAAGCTTATTCAGAAAAACTGATTAACAGGTGGAAGAGAGACATTTATGAAACCTCACCAGGCAACACTTAGCAGAGTCCTCAGGTGTTATGAGTAGAGTAACTGTTTGTCAAAGTTGTTTTCCTTCCCTTATCTTCCAGCTGTATTGTGGAAGAAATTTACCACTTGTTTCTGCAGAGAAGGAGGACCTTGCAAACTGTCCAGGGGCCCACAGGACCCTGCTAATGGAATCTGTTCTTAGGAAGAGCCTTCAAGCCCTCTCTAGCTAGTCACCTACCTCACCACAGGCCTTGCCTGGATCCAAAAATCTTGTAATCTTAATTACACATTCCTTTCTAACAGAGAGACTTACAAATCAGGCCATGTCAGGAGAAGTAAATATACTCTACAGCTGGATAAGTATCAGAAAAAATTAACCACAAAGATCTATAGTTATGTCAGTATAAAAAGATACATAAAAGCCCATTCAGTGTGGCTGTGACTGAATCATTTCTGATCACTCTGTGTTGAGAAATTAATGCATGATTTATTCCAACTCTTCAAAGGTGCACAGAAAAGTACCTGCCTACTACTAGATCAATGTTTAATCCTTCATCCAGCAGAAACTGGTACTTGTTGTTGTGGGTGTATCTATCTGTTCCCCAAATTGTTACTGTGTCTTTAAGACCCTGCAGCTGGAAAAACGAGGCAGGATGCTATCGTGGGCATTATTACAGTCTGGTCTAGCAGGCAGCTTGTCCCCTTTTGCTGCGTGGTTTTTGCTTTGCTGGCTGCTTGGTCTTTGCTTAAGCAGAGGCTTCTCCCTTTTGGGGTTCTCTTTTCATATTTTTGTCTTCTTCTTTGTCTTGGAGAGACTGAAATTGGAGGCTTTAAGCTGCCTTGGGATGAATTCTGCAGGTGCTTGACGGCAGTCGAGGTATCGCGCCGACAGTAGCGGAGCAGCCCTGGCTCTGGCCCAGGTTGTTGTCAGCCATAAGTGGCCCCCGCCCAGCTGCTTTGCCTGGCCCTGCCTGCCCTGCTGTCTCCTGCTGCAAGGAAGGTGCTGACCCCAGAGGGGCTGTCCGGTCTTCATCTACCACTGGAACTGCTCCATGAGCTCCTGCCTTCCTGGGAGGGACTGGATGTCATCTTGTCCCTTTGTCTTTCCCATGCAGTTACTCTGGTCGGGTGCTATCTCAGGAAAGGGTGTTTGCTGGCATTTTGGATCTCTCTTTGTTCTCGTGGGTTCATAAGATTTAGCTCTTTTGTATCTAGCAGCTATTTATTGTTAACTTTTGCCTGTTGCTGTTTCATTTATTAGTAAACTGTTATTTTTTCACTTATATCTACTTGTATTCCTTCCTTAGTGGCAGAAAGGGATTGGTTGAACCTACAAAGGGAGGCAACTCATTCCAGAGTGTTCTCCCTTTAAACTGTCTTAAACCAAGACACTTGTAATTTATGCATTCCCCTAACACTTGCATTGCTATATACTGCTTACAGAAGCATATTGGTATATACTTACAATGGATTAATCTTAAGGTTTGGACTGTTGAAGGTAAATGACAAAACTCATTGTTTTCATCTAATTAATTTCAAGAAGGAGTTTTAATCTGAGAGCAGATGGCTCAAGGATAAAGAAAAACCACTGACAGAAAACTCTTTTTGAGGAACCAGTGTCAAGCCACGATTAGCAGAAATCTCTCTGATCTCCAGTGAACAGTCTGATGCTATTTGTTTCCTCAGTTTGATCTTTCCCCTATGGATAAGGCTAACTCCACTACCTGAACTCAGCAACTGTTCAAGGGCATTCTTCAGGCATTGTTTTTTAGCAACGTTAAATATTCACCACTACTCCTATTTGCTGCTATTAATTGATGTGATAAAGAAATCCTCCTGGAATCCGTGAAGAGAGAAAATATTGTATGGATTTATAGAAATCACTGGGAAACTTTAATTTAAATTGAAACTACTGCTGCTGAAGGGTGCCCTATTGTAAGAAGAAATAACATCAACAGACAAGGTCAGATGTTGACACTTTCTCCTATAAGGCATGCAAGTCTGCCACTCATAGTATTTCCAATTTTAGCAGTCTTGATCCAAGAATATATACAAATAAATGATGAATGTTAAAGTCCTAGAAGAGGCTAGTAGAAAAGAGTGGGAATAGAGTGCACATCAGATTGATTTGACATCATGCATTTCTAAGAGCATGCTGCAGAAATTGGTTTTGCTGTCTATTCTGATTAAGATCAACAACTTCTTTTCTGCTTATTGGATTTGTATAGACCATTTTATTTTACTAAGGAGGAGAATACTAATTTACATGAATCGGCTCACAAATGCCACACAGTGAAAGGGTGACACTCTCACAGCATGCAGTCATGAGTCACTAAATGTATAACACAGCTCACAATCACACAATCATTTTTTCTTGTGACTTAAGAGTACAAAACCAATAAAACCTAGATGATTAAAAAAAGCTTTTATAAAAAGGCATATGAGGTAGCACAGAATGAACCTCACTATCAGCCCCAAATATCTGATTACTACAGAAGAGGAAAAAAAAGGCAGGAGGTTGAATTCATAACCAGCTATGTTGAACCACATCCTTGCAGATACAGCTACTTGTATTACCTTACTTCACACTGAAAACCAATCCTACAGATCTCTTTTATATAGGTAATTTATAACATTAGGCAGTCTAATAGTATTCCAAATTAGCTATCTCTAGCAGTATTATTGAAATTTGGACAGCTATCCCATTACACCAAGCACACAGGAGAGAAAGAAAGGATCATCCAGTATAATGAGGGGTTTGATAGAACTCGACTGTTTTAATTGCACAGATGTGAATTCTTCTTTAGCCAGGATGCAGCTGATCCACAGAGTTTACTCTCATTAACACTGCTGTCACCTCAACACAATGCCACAGATTCAGCAGTAGCGATAATGAGCCCAGGAAGAGAAGAAGGGGTACCAACCCTGCTCCTGGGGTCTGCCAGAGGAGCTCCCTCAGATACACTCGTCTTCCAGAGCCGAAGCTCTTGCCCCATGGCTGGATTTAGAACAAGAATTTTTAATTTTTATAGCAGTTGGTTATAATCACAGCTTAGCTAGCTAATGTCAAGAGAGACCAATCATCAAGCTTTAGGGAATGCATCAGTTGCAGTGTCTTGGAAAATTATGAAGTACTGAAGAATTTGTTATGCAAATTATGGAATATCAAAGGGACCATGCTACATTAACTGGCTTATCAAATAACTTAATCTCTTATGGCAGCTCTTCTGCATACAGTAATACTGTTTCAAATAGCTGTTTTAAACAGAACATGGCCAAATTTACTCTCAGATAAGAGAGTGAACAAGTAGTATTAGAATAAAGGGGGAAGCTTTCAAAGACTTAGCCTTGGTGCTAGCACAACCATGAGGCATTTCTTGCATATTTCTTCTTGAACCAGACTTGATGGGAGTCACAAGGCAATGCTAGAGGAACAACACAACACTCTCTTGCACTGTGTCCACACCAAGCTGGGCTTGATCTACCATTCCCATTCTGCACTTTCTTTCAATGCAATTCCACTGGCTTCCACGTGGATGTGGCAGCGCTGGTGAGGAATACAGCACCAGTGAGTCCCAAATTCACTTCCAAGTGACACTGGTATGCCCTACAGCCATAGATATATCCTTGACTCTAGCAGACCTAATGCTGTTTTACAGCAAGATAATGAACCTAAGCCTGGACAGCTGAACTTAGCAGGTTCAGTTCATTACCTTTTTGTATATATCATGGCACCAAAATGAGTAACAACAAAAAAGCAGGTTGCTAGCACCTTGAGATATAAATCCTGAGTGATTAATAACTAGGAGTTACTTCCCAGTCTCTGCTTCCATCCCTGAGTTTAATATGAAGCCATTCCTCTTGTGCGGCCCTCTGTGCATGTTTGAACACATTGTAGTTTCACTTTAGTATACAAGGATTCAGAGTAAGTACTTTTATCACCCCTAAAGAAATATAAGCAATATGCAATCATTCAAGTCCACATATGCACAGCCTAAAGTAGATCACTGAGCTTTTCATTTGCTTTGTAATTTGATTTTAACTGTATCTAATGATGCCAGACTATGCTTTAGCAAACCAACTAATAACACGATTATTTCCAAGCATCTGTTTTAGCTCAGGACATATTGTGCTGGGAAAAAGAAATGATTAATCATAGGGTTTTTTTAATAAAGAAATTTACAGAAACGCTAGGCAAACAAATATACAGAAATTGTAAAAGCCACTGGGAATCCATGCAGCATATTTCCAAATGTCAATAGAAACAGCATTTATACCTCCTTTAGCCATGAAGCTGCTTTGTTTGCTGTCCTGAAATATTTATCACTCTATACTGCTGCAATAGGCAGTTTCTAAGATAAATCCTGCATTGAATGAGAGGTGATTTGTTAGAGTATATGCCATGGGTGCAGATATGTCTGTGCAGTGTTAGACACCACAGTTAGGTCACAGTTGCATTGTATTGGCCTGCCTATTGATGACATGCAAATGACAATTTTTTTTGCAATGGTTGAAAATATTAAAGCACAACCATACTCGAGTCTATTCATATGTACCTCGCTCTCCTTCTCAGCAACTCCAGTTGTCTCCTTATCTCCTGCCTCGACACTCTCCTGTATAAAAAGGAAATATGGTCATCACCTTACCCATGCTGAGGCAATGGCTGCACAGAAAATGGTATTAATCAAGATAATGGAAGCATGCCATGTATGGGATGCAATTAAATGAATGGCTAAATGAGCTAGTATATACTATCAAGCAGAAATATACTGCCCCATATAATCTGAAATAGAAGTATGTATATGCTAAAACAAACCCTTTACATATATCATCATCATCATTACACTGGAACTGTTAAGGAGAATTTTACTTACTTTTACTACTAGTATTCTCGTAACAGCACCAGCTTTGAAGAATTGTTTAGTAAGCAACCTTGCAGTTTCCACCAAGCTCAAATTTCTCCCACCTGTGACTCAAACTGTTTCCATTATCATCTGCTGCTGCTCCTGTAATTCACCAGGGCCTCAGTGTAAACTTCATAAAATACTTCTTCACTCATGTTGGACTGCACCTCATTTAAAGAGGCTGTTCAAGAGATGTGGGTCACAAAGTTCGGGTTTTTTTGGTTTTGGTTTTTTTTGCAGAATCACCTTACTTTAGGTCCATATCCAGTGGTACATGCAACAGGTGCCTGACATTGAAAAAATTAGACATCAGTGGTTTTCCAAACCTGACACCCATTTAAGTGTTCAAATGATTGAATGCACTGACCAGTAACAAGCTCCTCCCAAACAGTACCTGTTACTCGTTAGCAGCACCAGGTCCTTTTCTACAAAAGCTCAACAGTCAAAATAACTAAAATTCAGGTTTGGTTTGGAATAGTTGGAAGTGCTTTTTAGCTGTTCAAGTTTGACTCTGCAGACATGGCTATTTCTAAAGACACTCTGCTAAGCAAAACCAAGTCAAAGTCCTGTTATAGAAATCAATTTTCTAATAAATTTTGACACAGCTGGGTTAGATTTTTCTACAGAGCTGTAAGGGTAAAGAGAAGTTATGGAAGCATTCTTGGGGGCATGGTATATTGGAGTGTCTGCTTTGGCAGTCAGAAGCCAGGAAACCTCACATACTCAGGCTCTAGCTACCTGCCTTCACACACACAACTGTCACGCCAAAATTCCTTAAAGTTTCAGCTGAAATTTGTGGAGGCTCTTGAGCCTAGTCAGGAAGTTCCAGGTTAATGCCCTGGAGAAACCTGCCATTCCTTAAAAGAACAGCTTGGGTGAGAAAAAAGTACTTCTCCCATGGTCCTTTGTAGCACATGGTCCCTTGTAGCACATAGTCTTTTGTAGGACATGGTCCCTTCAGCACATGGTCCCTTGCAACACTATGATAATCTGCCCTTTCCCTATAGGTCACTGTCCTTTATCTTACCCTTACCTTATAGGTCACCGCCTTTTGCCCTGCCCTGGCACTGCCCCTTTGCTCAGAGAACCATTCTTGGTTGCATGTTTCTTTTTTAATAAAAGAATGGTGAGTTACATGCAAACTTCATATCACTCTTTTTTTTTTTTTTCCTACTCTAATCTAGTATTGCTTGCAGTCAGTCAGAAGCCCCAAACATGCCCAGATGGCAGGACAGGGCAGTTACTGACAGTCGTGTTGCCAAAGAAACCTCTTACAGCCTTATCCCTGTTAAAACTGCAGTGTTATATAACCTTTTAAAAAATGATCAATTCCTATTTTTTTTTTCAAGTTGCCAAGCCTCTGCTATGTGGTCTTCCATTTTATAGTAAGTTTGAGGAGGCTGTAGAGAGTCTTAAATAGAAAAAAACAGATATCAACAGCAAAATATAAATATTTCGCACTCTGGTAACGCACAGAGCCACCCAGAGAAACTTCTTTTTGTATTTTTTCTAGAGCAGAGATATACTGCTGCCCATAATAGCTTTATGTCCAACTGCAAGTCAGTACACAGATGACTTCCCTACTTGTACTATTAAAAAGTGCTGAATTTCTGCCAGCAGCTGTATTTACAATTTGACTTCAGAAATTAGTATAATCTTGCACTTCAAAGTCAGGCACGCGTTGGCCTTTTTCATTTTCTTAATAATTCCCTGGCAGTATTCTCTGGTAAGAATCCCATCAGCCTAGCTTTGGGCATCTTTGTAGAATGATTTAATATATACATATGCATATTTTTAAATAAGAACTGTTTTCTTATTAACTAAAAGCACAATTTTGGTTGAAAAGGTGAAAGTAAGGAGAGCTTCTCTTATTTCCCAAAGCTTGAGTTTCCTGAAGCTAATTTGACTACTGTGTACTAGTCAATTTAGTAGCATTTTGCTTTTCTGATTAGCTGGAAGTTGGGATTTTGTGGATAATGGAGTTTGAGAAGAGAGGCATGATAAACTGTATCACTTCTAGAGTATGAAACCCTAGTAAAAAGGATGACTGGAATAACATTAGGAAACTAACACCCTGGTTCCAGAGAGAAAAATTTGCTTCTGGAGACTTCAACAGAAAGACACTATTCTACACCAGTTCTCTCCTGTAAAAGAGAGCCATGTATTCAATGGCCTTATGCTCCCATTTTTCACCTGCACTTAGCTTCACGCTCAGAATCCAGACACAGCTGACTGGTCTTCTATATCTAACCATTTTATTGCTCTCCCAAACTTCACATTCCACCATTTGGGCACAGTGAATAGTACCTAAAGTGGAATTGAACCCTAATTAGATACACTTGGTTGCAGGCTGTTCCCTGGCCTCTGCTGTACTCACTCAGTGTCTGCAAAGAGCTCATCAGGAGGTAGCTTCATGTATGTTTATATACTACTCTGACAACCACAGTATTTAGCTGAGTGCCTGACTGCTTTAATGGGAGAACATCTGAGTCCAGGCAGGCATCAAACCCAAAGCACTGAGAAGCTCTTTCCAAATGAATAAGTGCAGTGGAAGTAGAAAAGCTGGTCTCCAAGCACTATGTCTCATATGCAGGAAAAGAAGAAAGGGAAATAGCAACATTTCATAAGCATTCACTTTATTATGATGTCCTTATGTCATCTTCACTTGAATGTGAAATATTGATGTGGTGAGAGGGGCAGTATTATTTGGAAAAAAAAAAAAAGCCAGCAGTTAAACCGTTATATCCTTCAGACTATCCTTTGGATTTATAGCTGCCTTTGGGGATGCTATATAAACAGAAAAACAACTCTTTCTGTGTGGAGAATTCCATGCATAAACTGTTTACCATGGTTACCTTTTCTTCTGTTGGCACGCATAGTCATCCTGTCCCTCTAATTACCATTTTATCCCCTCCCCCAAAAGGATCACCTGTTGAGAGCTACTGTTAAAAACTTTATTTGTTCTATTCCACTGGAGATCTGAAGGACCAAGACAAATATATGTAGAGATCTTAGGCAGCAATTCTGATGAGCTCTTCTAATGAAGTTTTGCCAATCTTGATCAGACAGACTATGAAACAACAAGTAACTGAATCCAAAATGCCCTGATGGGCAAGCAGTACCCTATACCCCGGACCATCCTCTCCATAATTTAAATGAACACCCTACCAGAAAAATTACTGTGGAGTTCCTGTAATGAGGAATCCATGCCATAAATTTTCTGGGTGTGACAGGAAATTTACCACAGAAAAACTGAACTGAGGACTGGCTGTGACTCAAAACTGGAAGCAACTAAACTCAATAAAAGATTCCCAATATATTAATATTTTACAATTATACTTTTAAAGGAAACTGTCACTCATAAAGCAAATGAATGTAGAACTGCTGCTGGGAAATTACATGTTTTCATCTTTTGCAATTCAGTGTACTTTTCCTTATCTTTGAACATATTTGTCATTAATCCTAATCTTCAAAACTCTTCTTTGAAAGTCTTGGAAAACCCTTTCTGAAATAAAAACCTTTCAGAACCAAATGCAGTCACTCCATTTCAGGCATTTTTAAAATCAACAGTTTGGGTTTTTTTCCAAATTAGTAAGGATAACATCATTTTGAATTAGCAACAAAACACCAAAACCAAACCTAATTAAAACTGTTTAACTTCTATTTAATGCCTATACTCTTCCTCTTGGATTGCTCTTAAATTGTCTGTCTTTTGCATTGTTTCTCTCTGCCAACAGCTCTGCACTCCTGTGATTCAACCAGAGCAGCTGACAACAGACCATGGACCCAGAACTCCTCAGCAGCAAAATGGATTAACTGAAAAGGTCATGCCAGCCAGCAAGCAAATGCATGGTACTGCAGAGAGAGACTATTTTAATTAGTGCTTAAGATGTGCAACAGGCTTCAGAGCATTGCTTTGTCTTAGTGCAGGACAAAAATGTTTCCTTTTGGAAAAATGAGGAACTACTTCTACTTTTTTATTTTTCAAAATAAAACCACCTTTCTGGCTTCATTAATATTTGTTCTTCCATATTATTCCCTGCCATGCACTCATGGGAAGAGAAGAGCTCCAGATCAATGACCGATTTTCCATTCCTTCTCTCTCCACCTTCCCTCCCACTTTCTTTATTCCAAACCATCATTATTTACATGAGGCATTTTTTGCAACAGTTTGACAAAACAATGTGCCTCAGATAGGTAATTTCATTTTTTGCCTTCCTATAGAGTTGACAATATGAACTGAAAACACACAGAAGGGGAGACAGCCTGGTCTACACAGACCATGAAGCTTTCTTCATCGAGTTATGTTAGTAGAAGGGGATGATCCTGAAATAATTTCCTCCAGTGTGTATCATGGAACCAAGCAAAAGTGAAATAAAACATGAAACAAATACTCAAAGTTCATGCAAGTGTAATCAGAACTAAATCTAAATGTAGTTCTGGGGAACACACTGTGACCACTTCCCTCCATAGGTTCAATGCTGCTAGGCGTCCCCAGAGAACGGGTAAAGTTAGACAGAGCCAGGTGTTATCTGCCCTCTCCCCCAAAGTCCTGCAGAACAGCCCATGTAGTCCTGCCCACCTTTCCTCACAATAAATTATTTTTCCTCTGTTAGGAAGAGCTTGATATCTGATAATTAGATATCTATCCATGCTCTCTGCTGCCACATTTATGGGTGCATCTACAGATACTTCCACTTTCTTCAGCTAAGTTGGATCTACATTAGCTTAATATTGATATCCACATGGCAGTGTATCAAGTGCTTACTGAAAACCACCTAATTTTATGGTCATTTGGGTACCATCATCCCTGCTTAGCAGCAGGAGACACACAGGGTCTTCCCCAAGTCCAAGTGCAGCTCAGCAAGCTTAAACCTTCTAAGAACACTTATCACACCAAACTATGCTTGATAGACAAAGAGCACAGCTATGTATCTTCCACCAGCTTCTATGGCAGAGGAACTGACCCACAAAACAACCCGTTTTTTCCATCCAGTTTTTCAGTAGTAACCTTCATATTCTACCAGCAACTCATTAGAGCCTTTGAACATGTTATTGTCTTGAGGAAAGCATGCAAGATGTGAGACTACAAAAACAGATGCACTTTTCCTCCAGGGTTTCTTAGCCTGTGAGTATCATCCACCACCAAGACCTTCTGACAATAGAATATATAAGAGGAACTTACTTCAGTTGGATAAAAAGAATAAGCACTGAGATACCTGTATAAAAATGGATGCTAGTCAGCAGGAAAACTCCATGCCTACTGTCTCAGACCGCCCCTTAATTTGCAGTGATATTGGATGCCCTGCTTTGTTCTTCATGCAGAGCTGTAACTTCTTCATTTCCTGAATTCTGACATGTAAAAATCTCCCAGCTGATGTTCAGTGTCCTCTCTTTGGCTTCTGAAACTGTGAGCCTTGTAGACCTATTACAATAACGTTTTTCTGGAATTTTCATGCTCTAGTAAGGACCATACAAGATGTACATTGGCTTAGTGCTTGAAATGAAATGAGAAAATTGCTAATAACGTCATTTAAAAATGGTATCAATTCTTTCCCATTCTGAAGTTCATCTGGCATCAAACAACTTGTGAAACCACAACCACTCAGCCAAACTTCAGTCTAAGATGCCAAATGTAAGAGGAATGACATTTTAGGGCTGAAAGAAGGACATGCTGGAGAGGCATGCTGTGACATAGTCGGGCACTGGAGAAACTAGCCATGGAGGATCACAGTGGAAAGGATGGATGAAATGCAGCAAGCACATTCACCATAACAAAAGGTGGCTCTGATGAGGCCCAGGAGGTGGCATGGAGGACAGATCACTCACCACAGCCTGCTCTGCTGGCTCAGCAGGGACAGCCTCCTTTTCCACAGCAGCAACAGCAGCAGCAGCAGCAGGGGTTTCCTTATCCTTAGGTTCCCCAGGTGGAGTTTCTTCAGCCTCAGTCTTTTGGTATTGATTTTTAAGAAGATAGTGGAAAAATTGTTGAGGAGCATATGATGTTGGGGAAGAAGAGGGAGAAAGGGAACTGTGCCTGGCAGTTCCTGTTGCTTCAGGCTCAGTCTTGCCAGGTTTTGTCCCCAATAAAAGACAGCATGTAAAGGGCATTTTCATCATCAGTGTTCTCCATGTAAAATGAGCCAGTCCTACATGCCTCCCTCACAAGGAAAGCTTCCTGAGTTACAGTAAGAGGTAATGGAAGTGGGGGGAAAGCACTCAGTTTGCTCAAAAATGCTCCAGAAACTGCTGGCAAGGCCAGATTGAAACTGGCACCCATGTGTACCAATCCTGGTCTTCAAACATGAGTTTTAGAAATTACCTCCTCCTCCCTGGTTCTGTCTGCTCTCAGACAATATAGTGCCTCCTCCAGTGAGGGTAAGAAGCAATGAACAGAGAGTGAGACTCAAACAGTTTTTATATGCACAAACAATGACTGATTGAATACTAGCAATGAATTCTAGCAATCATCCCTGTTTTCTTATTAAAATGCATTCTCTCTTGAGATCTTAATCACCTACAAGGCACTCATTTATCAACCTACTACTGGGATTTCCACCCTTTTAAATTCTGGCCCCAGCTTGTTTTCCAACAAGAGGATCTATGAAATATCACCAGCCCTGCAACATGTCCAGTCTTGTAGCAAAATAGCTCACAGCAGAAGTGTGATCTCCAATAGAGACTTTATTCTGTAAATACATGCACATAACAAGGGGAGAGGTCCAAGCTGTGCTCAGCACATCTGATTTATAAAGATGGCTGACTCAACCTGATAGCATAACCCCAATAGATTAATTTGCCATGAACAAATTGCTCAGCATAATATGAAGCTTCAAAGCAATTGCTTTGCTGGCTAGAACGTGATCTCTCTTGTGATGAAGAGACAGCTTCTATGAAATTCTTTAAGATGCTAAGACCTTCTCCTGATATTTTTCAGGAAAAAAAACTCCATAGCCTCTCAATTCTTAGCATATATTCCTTAAGCAGGCTGATTTTTAGCGAGGTCTACAGAGAAGTCTGCCTATGCAAGACCTTCAGGATTTGGCACAGGATTAAGAAGCATTCACTCGTTTATTATACCATACTGTGCAAAAATTTCTCTGTGCAGTGCATTAATGACAGCTCTAGAGAATTTCATAAGATGAAATAGGATTGAATCAAGAAACACAAAGTAGATTTGTCACAGGTAATGAGTTCCCTGACATTTAATGCTGAAAGATTCTTTCAGACTTTAAATCACAAATAACATAAAGCAGACTGCACTGATGTGCTTCAAGTCACTTGTTGAAAAGCATACTTCTGACAAGTTACCACACTGCAGCTACAAGTAAACATACTCTCACAATATTCACTAACCATCATGAGCACAAAGACCACATTAAATAACATTAAATATCACCCTGCGGCTATTAAGTAACTATAGCACTCACCCAGCAATGCTGTTATTCTCATCCTTGCTCCAGGCTAAGCAAAGACTGTAAGAGGAGCTAAGAAACCGCCTACGTATGATCACTTCCAAGAAGATTGTGCCCTCCTTAGAAGTAGACTGTGCCTACTATTAATATGGAGGTGAGTAGATAAAATTACAGCAGTTTTGGAGATATGTAACAGCCATCATGTACTATCAGGTCCTTGCTGTACACTGGACCATAGTACTCATTCTAGTAAATTCTTAAATGCAATAAACAAGCAAACTGTTTGACTACACCTTTATAAAATAAACATACCTTACAATGTTCTGGTTTTCTTTTCTTTTGCTCTGTGCTATCCTTGTGAAAGATTGTTTCAGTGAGTATGGATTTACAACTACAATGATACCACTCACTAGCTCTTCCAAACGGGAGAATTGCATAAGGTGTGTGATTTAAAGGATAGAAAACAAAACAAAACAAAGGTGAAAATATCTTTGCAAAAAGGAAAAATGGTACCCTTTTTGACATGACATTTTAAAAGGAACTAAAAGCCACCACTTACCAAAGGCTCTTCCACATTCTCATTTGATTGCACTGTAAATGCAGAGATATCCTAGATATAGAAATGAAAAACAACAATGTAAAAAATTTGAGACAGGATATTTGCAAGCGTCCATCAAAGACCTGATTTTTTTAGTGGTTTATTCACGTAAAGTCACTACATACATTTACATGGAATAAGATGGCAAACACAACTTAACTAAAAAATATTTTTATACTTATTTAGATTATCTGAGTACTATTAATATTAAAACCATTATTTTTTCAATTTTATATTCAATTCTTCTAAACCAACATTTTTCACCTCACTAAAGGTAGTGAATACATGTGATTCACACCCTTCATTAAATACATGTGATTCACAAGTACTTCGTTTAAGGTGCAATGCACTTACGGAACTCTGAATCCTTTTTGCAGATTACACATGGCTGTGCCTGGAGAGTGTGCCAGCTCTAAGCTACTTTCTTCTTGATCATGGGCTTTTATTTGAATAATAACTACAGCAGTTACAAATACAAAATTTTACCAGCACTAGGAAAGTAGAAAAATTGAGGTGTTTCCCAACATCTCACTCATTCAGAACCAATTAATTTGCAAAATATTGCTGGGCCAAATTATTTTCCTACCACAGAGGAGAGAGAAAATACACATTTTCTCAGATAAACATTTTGCCTTAATTATTAGATCCTTGTGCTTTGCCCCTTCCATCTGGATTGTTTACTATACTAAATGTCCTGGAGCAGAACGGTTAATCATTGGAAGACTCATTTCCATCCTTGTATAAGCTGAGCCTTTTTGGGTACTTTTAAAATTTGGTGTATAGGGTGTGCTGTGGTTGAGCCAGTCTCCAAGAGAATGCTGGAAAATAATGAGGCCCCAGGTTATCCACCTGAAATTTGGGATCTTGACACAGTCCTGGAATCTGAAAGCATAAATATGGTGTCTTTACGTGCTGTATCTCTGTGATGCATACCACAGACTCGTCATCAGCACCACAGCAGATAAATACTTTAGGTTAAATTTTGAGAGTAAAATACATCTTAACTGAAAATGAAGAAAAAAATAAAACTCACTACACATTTACACACAGAGTTACTCAAAATAGGAGAAACTGAAAATGTGCTTTACAGGATTCTGGGATTGTGAGAAAAATAATCCGCAAAAGAGCACAATAAAAAAGCTAGACCAGCCATTTTAGGAGAAAATAGCTGTCCCACTAAACTAGTCAGATTTTTTGCTTTAGACTCAGTCAGCCCAAGAGTCCTAAGGGTATTAGAAACTTTCTAGCAAATCTAAGAGTTTCTGACAACAGACAAAGTCTGGATTTGAGACAGTATGATGTTGCTATGCAGCTTGTCTGTAGAACACAGTTCCTGAATTTGTATAGACAGTTCTAATGCCTTCCTAATAGCACAGAAAAAAATTATCTCAAAACCTGTTTATTTCTTACCTGCGCAAATCCATTAAATGCTATGGTGGATGCCTAAGTAGAAGTGAAGATCAGAACAAATTACCATTTGTTTGCTAAATCCGAACACGAGTCAAAACATTTTTATTTGCAAAATAAAAATGTAGGCCAGACATAAAAAAAAAAAGAAAAAAAAGACAAAAGAGAGAAAAAAAATAAAATGAAGGGTAAGGCAGCAAGAAATTTTACAACACTGCTATTTGATAACAGACATCACAGGCTTAAAGAAAATGACAAAAAGAAAAGGCAGAGTACCTTAAATATTTTTTAAAAAACAATAATTTAAAAAAGACGAGGTGCATTTAAAGATCTACAGATAAAACAGGAAAGCTGCCAGACACAATATGTCTTCACAAGTTCAATGCTTCATTCACCATTTTGAAATGCATTTTTGTCAGCCTGCTTGAAGGGCTGAAGGCCACCACACCATGAAGAGTTGCATGGCAATTTTTTAAAAAAAAGAATAGCATGGACTTAGGAAGGGCAGTAGAAAACACACAAATGGAATGTTTTTAAACAACAAGCTTATGCATGGCCTAAGGAACTCTTTGTCTAGACTAGGCTACACACTGGGGTAGGTACCTCTTCTTTATCAGCCTCAATTTCCTGGTACAACAATCCATATCTCCGGTTAGCAATTTCATCTTCAGATAAATCTGAGTTGTTGGTCTCATTGTCTTTAGGACTAGTTGAACTCTCGGTGCTAGCATTTCTGGAATTTCCCATTTGAAACAGAGACAAGGGTCTAGCTATCTCCTTGCTTGGTCCAGGACTGCTAATGCCTGTCTGCTCCCCAGGCAAACCTTGTTTTACTAATGTCGCCTGAATTATGTGGCCTGTGCTTGCACCTACTTCCCCCCAGCTGTTATCAGTAGCTCCTAGGTCTTCTGTAGACCATTTATTACTAATGCCTAACCAAACATTTTCCATGTTACCTTCCTCTGAGTTTTGCTGCTTGGGGAAAAAGGGCCAATTATCCAGTCCATTGGCTTGGCTATCTGACAGACTAGAAAAATCCCAGGAATCATTAGTAACGGTTGGATCCCAGTTTGCCAGCCAGGGCTCTGTTTCCAAGGCTTCAAGGACACCACTGCTAATCACTTCAGTGACTGCTGTTGCTGTCACTTGGTCATCTGCATTATTTAGGCAAGGATTATCACAGCTTGTGCTAGCAGCATCAGCTGCCTTGGGCAGCAATGCCCACTGTTTTTCAGCAGCAGCCTGACCTTTAGTAGCAGTACTACCATTTGGGAGGTGGCTGATGCTATTATCTTCAGTTCCTTTACCAGACTCTTCTGCACTGAATAATTCAGCATCACACAGATCACTTCCAGTATCTGAAGGGTACTTTCCTGTGTGGTCAGTTATCTGTAAGTCAACATGTGCCCTCATGTTTATACACTCCGTGGATGTACTCTGTCCAGTACCACTGTCCGTTTGATCTAAGGTCTCCTCAAAGGTATTTTCGTGGTCCTCATCCCAGATACCAAGGACTCTCTCAGGTTCAGCACCAGTGCTTTCTATAGTCTTACAGTTGTACACCACTATTTTGTCCCCACTTTCCAGCCCTATGCTCAAAAATGGTATTTCTTTATCTGTCTCCTCAATGACATTGACCTGTTTGAATTCTTCTTCTTTAGAGTTTTCCAGGTTAGCACCACTAGCTCTCCCACTATCCCCATAATTATCTTCAAACTCATGTAAATTTTCTACCTCTGTGCTAACTAAAATTTCAAGATCTGATTTTGCTAAACCATTACGAAATTCTGCCTCACTGTTTCCTTTGGTTTCACAACCTTGCTCTTCCAGTTCCTCTGTACCTTCTACCTCCTTGTAGTTAGCTCCAGTCTCTACCTTTTCACTTGGCTTGACACCTGCCCACTCGTCTTCCTCATGCTCTTCCTCTGCCTTTTGCACATCACATGGGATGGGTTCATCCAACAAGCTATCAGTTCCCAGGATGGGTGTCTCAAAACTGGTTATGTTCTCTAAAGGCTGATTGGTCACCACATCTTTCCACACGACATTTTTGGCATCCAACTGGTCCTCCAGTGAAGTCCTCTGGTTTTCGCTTACAGAAGCTGACCCTGGTGCAGCATCCTCCTGCTCACCTACTGCAGGCCAAACACTAGCAGGCAGAGTACCCGTGGATTCGCTTGAGGTTTGCTCTGCCCTGGGGAAAAGCAAAGAACTGCCTGCAGTAATTTCCTGGCTGATACTGGGTGTGCTAACATCTAGGCCCCAGTTGAGTGAACCTAGATCAGTTTGAGATCTCTTAGTATCTTCTGATGACCCACTGTTTGGGGTTTCCTCCATGATCAGGTTACACAGGGAAAGACTTTTTGAAGAATCAGGCTTTAAGCAGACAGAAAAGCAAAGAAAAAACACAAGATGAAAAAGATAAAGGCGGATTTGATGAGAAAACACAAAATACATATTATACAAGAGCAATTTTAATCTAAAGAATGAAGTGACAACATTAAGCAATTTTAGGAAAAGCTATGTGATTTGCAACATCTGAAGGCAATAAATTGTAATGCAAAAGAGCAGCACTGATACACAAAACCAGAAAACTATGTACTACACCACAGTGATTAAAGTCTCTAGAGTGATTGTGATTTTGGGGGGAGATTTGCTTACCGGCTGCACCAATTCACTGCTTGTCTGTATAGAACGAAGTCATACACATAAAACACAGAAAAGAAGAACATGATGTACTTTGATACAGCAGCAGTTCATTAATTAGCAGTTCTCTAACCAGTTGCAGTTACCAAATCAGGATGGGGAAGGAGCGGCGAGTCCTTTCCTGCCACTCCACCCAAGGCTAATTCCAGGCCTGTGAATTTCAAACCTCTGAATTACATTATAAAAAAAGTTCTTCATGTATGTTGAATATTGATCACCTCTTGCTTTCCCCTGTGAGTCACCAACATTTTATTTTTATTTCAAACGTTTAGCTATGAAGTACACTGGCATTTTTAAAAAATAGAGCGAAGATGAAAAAAATTATAATACAGAATACATACATAACATTAAAAAGCTATAAATAAAACTGCAAAAAGAAGACATTGATAAAGCCATCTAATCTAAGTTTAGAGAAATACATTCTCAACATTTCTGGGTTATTTCATATGGTCTAGATATTCGCAGCCTTGAAATTTTGGCTAGCCTACATACATGACTGTTTTTATCAAGCTTTATTTAACCTCATTCAATATAAGGAGATACACATTTAGTATAAATCACACTTGGAATCTGAAAAAAACTGTGCTGTGAATCTGAATACATGACAAGCATTCACAGATTTCTGTGCTGGCTGAAGCTACAAAAGGTCAAACATGAATATACCAGGCTCCATATCAAGTTAACGCAGCTAACTCCATTACATACAGTCAAAAGAAAGCTCACAAAAATGGGTTGTTTTCTTCCTGCAGATAATTTTATCTGATTTGGCACCAGGAGGAAGAAGGAAGGATTCATGCAGTTTCCTACAGTAGTAGCTTCTTTTGTGAGTAAATCCAGTTCATTGTATTGCCCACAAAGACAAGCTAAATTCCGTCTTTACTCCTAGTTGTGAGAAAATAGTTGTCCATTGGGTTAATGGACACCTTCAGATATTTATAACAAGTGACTTATATCCATTATTACCTTCTAATAGCTGTACTTTGGGCATATTGAAAGCAACACACTTAGCTGTAGTGATTGTGAATCTTTTAGCCTAGATTTGACATCATTTAGGTTTTGTAGGCTAAGCAACAGAGATTATTTGTTGTTGTTGTTGTATTAAAGATACCCACTGGCTTCATATACCTGAAAGAGTTTTTAATGGTCTGTGAATTCTTTATCTTGGCTTTTGGTAAAAGAATTGTAAAACTGAGTTTAAGTTGTTACAAAATCAGAGGCACAGAAGTACTATTATGGATGTCAGGCTTACCGTCCACAAATCCCATGGCAATGTCTGGAAAAGGTAGTGGAAAAAAGAGCTTGTCAGAAAAATACCATTCCTGTACTGTATGTCCAACATGCTACATAACAATGTTCATTAAATAAGAAGAGACAACTTATTTATACACATGCTTCTAGTACAGACATATTTTATATATTAGCACATGTGCATGTGTGTGCATCTGTGTATGTATCTGCATAATACTTTTGGTTATAAAGGATGGGAAGTATGCAATGCATTGTGGTATTTCTCACTTCAAAGTAGTTGTTGCTTTCCAGAAAACTCACATTGCTGTGTGCATGAGTAATGGTCAGATTCTGAGCTGGTGACGGAGTGACTTTCAATAGGCATACGAGCCTCTGCAAGGTGTCAGCTTTAAAGAGCTTACAAAGTTAGGGTTTTCTAGCCAGTTAAAAATGATACAGCTATCCACTGAGAGTAAGTGAGCTTCCTCACAACACTGACACTAGAAAGGAAAATGGCATACTAATTGGGAAAGGAAGTAAGAAAGTTAACCAATATTTTCTTTCTCTTGCCCAGTCTGTTAATTAATGCTAGTGACCTCTCAAAAGAAGAGCTAAACAGACAAATGAAAGAAAAGCAGCACACTTCATGCCAAATATTTATAGCCCACCACAGGAATCAGAACTCTTCTGGTTTGTATCAAAAGAGAAGAGAACTAGACAGGTTTAGAAAGGTCCCTTCCAATACAGCCTTAGAAACAGAAAAGTAATTGAGGAAGGACAGACCAGGGCTCACATACTGTGGTTGAATCACCATGGCAGAGCAGTGGAGGGAGGTGATTAATTAAATTAACAACAGACAAGTCATGCCAGGCCTTCCAAGCCATCATGCCCAGATGACTACTCCTGTCTTCACATCACTACTTCAGCTGTTTGCTGAATGGAAAATATCCATGACTGAGGCAAAAACTATACACATATGGAAATACCACTTAAGGCTCTCTTCTTTATCTCCCTGCAAGCACAGGGCTCTGCAGCCACAGGTTTCATTCTCTCTATACTGCCATAGTTATGACCCTGTCAACTCCAGTGGGACCAAGACCTAGACTGCAGGGCTGTCTTCCCTTCCAAAATCATGGTATTCTGACTCATCCACAGCTCTTGTAGATGTGGACCATCCTTTCTCATATGCCTTTGTTCTGCAGAAAGGTGAAAGGAGTGAGTAAAGGTGCTCAGTGAATACTTCCTATGCCCCTAGATGAAAAGTTACGATGTACTTTTCTACACAAAATTATATTCTGTATTTCATGGTATAGTTGAATATAAAATAACTGTTCTTCACTAAAGTAATAAACTTTTCAACAATCTGTACAATATGATGTCAGAAGAAATGCATTCTGTCATATCAGCATTATTACAAAAGAAGCTGAAAGAGCAGTCAGCAAAGTCACACTTAGTCTTTCTGTCACTGCTGAATGCTATGGAATGTCATTTGCCTTCCCCTTCCTTTTCTCTGTTTAGAGGGAGAAAAAATATAACAAGTAAAATGCACAAAGCTTCTGCTAGAATGGAATACTTCTTGAAACAAATCTCAATGAGAAAACTCAGCTAACATTCAGAGTGTTGACAGTGCATCATTTTTCTGACAGCACATATGCTGTCAGAGATCACTACAGATCTCATTACGTAACTAGGGCTTCACACCTAATAAGAAATTAATTAACTGAGGAAGAGATCAGCAGAGAATCAGGACCATCTCAGCCTTAAAGCTTGTTGTCTTCTCACTCCTTTCGCAGTGCTGCATTTCTGAACAGCTGATTAGTCTTCTCATGTCTCAGAGAACAAGCCAGATTAATGATAGGTCTTGCTAACAGTGTGTTAACTTTGCTTTTTTGTGTACAAGACAGGGATACAGACATGCTGGCCACGAGATCTTCCCTACTTGGCTACCTGCCCGCTGGGTAGTGAGGGTGAATTCTGGATTTTTAAATAGCATGTCCTGTAGGATAAGCCAATGAGCATCAGCAACTTGATATACTAGCGTTTTCTTTTTTTTTACAATTTTAATCTTTTTTTTTAATATTGCCACAAAAACTACCATTACTAGTATTACTGTTGAATGTAGACTTTCAGTAACACAACATTCTAGAAGAAAACACCCTATTCCATACTCTAATTTTCCTTGAGGTTAGGTCTAAAGTAGATTAATAGCAAAACCAGATCATACCAATGCTTGGTACAGAAACTCCACCACAGTAAAGCAACTGCATGCTGACTCCATGAGACCTAGGTCCCCTAAGGCATCTTTCCAGACATGAAGAATCAAAGTTAGGTCAGAAAAGTTGTCAGAAAAACAAGCACTGGAGAATAATAATGTTTACACTACGAGTTATTCTAAAGATGGAAAATAACAGCATGCTAAAGTCAAGGCCAAGGTACCAGCAACCATTCTCATCAGGAGACATCTCATTTTACCACCTAACAATTTCCTCTCCTTCCAGTACATCACCAAGTACATGGTTACTGATGGGGAAGACAGAAGGCTGACTTGTGCTTCTCGGGAAGATAAGGTTTTTCAGATACTTCTGTATCTGAAAAACCTTAGGTTTTAACATGAGGCATGTATTANAGATAAGGTTTTTCAGATACTTCTTATTAATACATGAGGCAAACCTTTTCTACCAAACACAGTATATTGCATTCATATGCTTTGCCTATGTCAAGGCAAAGAGATACCTGAGACATGGGTGAATGACTAACTCCTGTTGATACAGCTTCTGGCTTGAAAGGGTCGAAGTCCAAATCCAGTAATGATTCCTCTTTCTTAGCTTCAGGTACTTCATTCTGTTAGAAGAGAAATATAACTCTTGAAAAACTTATCTTTTAAAAGCTGCCCTGGGCAGTAAAATATTAAAATGATCAAGAAAAAAACCAAAACACTCCACAGATTTACTAGCTGTATGGCACACCAGAAGGGGAGGAAGCTCTAAAGATTTTCCTGAGCTTTAGTATAAGTTTTACGTTTATGCGATTCACTCTTATGATGTCTTTGATTTCTCTGTAGTACAGCTTTGCCTTCTCAGGCTAAACAGTCACAGCCCCTTCAAAGAAGTGTTGAAAGTAAACCACTCGATGGTGAAGGCCCTTTTAAAGTGCTTTGAGACAGACATCAAAGTTAAAAATGACATAAACAACACCCAATGTCCATACATTCTAATAAGTTAGTCTCTCCCCAAACACAAACATGTATACCAATTTACAATTAATGTTGTTTTTAGCTCTAAACTTTAGGACAACCTTTGATAGTAAGGCACTGGAACAGGTTGCCCAGAGAAGTCATGGATGTTCCATCCCTAAATGTATTCAAAGCCAGGTTGGATGGGGCTTTGAGCAACCTGGCCTAGTGAGAGCTGTCCCTGTCCATGGCAGGGGGGATGGAACTAGATGATCTTTAAGGTCTCTTTCAACCAAAACCATTTTATGATTCTATGATATACTCCTATTAAACTGGATTACATGGTAGAGCCTTTTTGGTTTGCAATTAATATATTAGCCAAGGCCTCTGAGGTCACTATAAAAATATATACACATATATATGTTCAATGGGCTACAGGTCTTTTGTGCTGTAAAATAACCTGAAAAAACAATTAGTGTGCTTCAACATAAAATACAGCTGAGATACATACAATTAATTATCATTAATTGTAAATATTCTAGGCAAACATCTTGATCTTGCTAACAAGGCTAGTACTGCCTACTGCTAGTTGTTCAGTTAAACAGCGAGAGAGCTTGTACGAGGCAAGTCTACTGCAATATGGCAGGTATAAACCCAGCAAAACTAGGAGATAATAATAATGATGACAACAATGATAGTACAATAAATGAGCAAAGACTTTCTGTTATTAAAACATTTAAGAGTATAAACGTTCCAAATTAGTGTTACTATTGGTAAACAGATGTTCAAAGTTAGGTAATTAATGGCTTCCATTATGCCACGAAACACCTTAACTCTCTGTGTCACCTGCAAACATGGTCAAAAGAGCTTCTCAGCTTCCATGTTAGGAATGACAGAATGACCTAGGACTCTTCAGTCTGTAAGAGGTGTGCTAGGGGTGATGTGAGAAGGGTCTATACCATTGTGAGAGGCACAGGGGTTTAGCTGCTCCCTGATTCTTCCAAAGCAGGAAGGCAGTTGGCAGCAAAGTTGATGGGGGCAAATGAAAAATGAAGTGGTGCTGCTCCATGTGGCACAGGGTCCAGCTGGGGACCTCCTTGGCTTCAGATAGAGTGAATGTGAAAAATGTACACATGCTGAAAGACTGAATAAATTTGTGGCAAAATAGTCTGTTGAGGCTAACTAAATAGAAAGAAATCAGGTTGAGGAAGCCCAAGAGCAGCAAATGACTGGAGGCTGAGAGACTATAGTAGCAGGGGGTGTCACGAGTACCAACATTGCTCACCTTGATTTATCTTCTTTCTTTGGCCTTCTGCATCACTGGTGATGACAGATAACTGGTTTGACACACTGAAGCCAGTGTTACAGTCTCACACATCAAAAAGTCAAACCCACGATTCCCACCAGTAACCAACATTACGTTCATTCTCTCATGCCTTCCATCGAGTGTATTTAGATTTCATCACATATGCTCTTGAGGCACTAATATGGTCATACAACTTGATAAAACAACAGAATTTGCTGGTATGTAATCAGAATTGGATGGAGACATAAAAGATTTCACTGAGGTTTGAGAATGAAGTTGCTACCTTTGAGGATTGAATCAAATTAACAGGAGTCTTAGGCCCTGAGTGATGACAGCTAAGGTATTGGAAGTGACAGGGTACCGATCACTGATAGCAAAAGTTACCCATGACCCTCAGACCAAAATGCAGAGAACACTCAACTTTAGTGACAAAGGCCCAAATAAACATACAGAGTACCTAAGATACCACATGACAGGGAGATGCAGGAGAAACAGGAACCTCAGGAAATTCCTCAGTAAGTGACAAAGCTGTGACAGGGAGGTCTGCCAAATATCCTGTATTTATTCCACCACAGCATGATGAAGCATGAATAAATTAAACATTTGGAAGAGGCAGCTGTGGCAGAAGCAAGGCTGTACCTCTCAGAGGTATGTACAAGGAATGAAGAAGGCAAAAGAAATCTTCAAGGACTACCCGAACTGTTACCCTCTCTCTGTACACAGTTTGTACAAGCCTTAAAATAGACACAGAAGTTATGGACCATTCATTTTAGAGCTGTCAGGCACACTCAGACACATTATGTACCCGTAGGGGGCATATAAAGGCCTACAATGTCCAAGCTAGTAACTGGACAGTAGGGAGAAATGTGATGTGAAGAAAAGGCGAAATAAAGCAAGGAACACACATTTCTGAATGATCCTTTCATCTGGTCACCCAGGTATTTCATCTTCTCACCTCCTTCTTTTAGTAGGCAGTAATTAAATTAATTTTTGACAATGAATAACCTGGATGTGTAAGACACTTGAATCAGTGCACAAATATTCAACAGCATCAAGCAGAACTGTCTTTCAGCATCTTGCACTAATGCAGTGAATGCATCAGTACTGCTTGATAAAGAGGGAGGAACAACAACAATTACAGGATATTTGTGTTTCAAGAAACTAAAGTTTGGCCTGTTTGTAATCCTCTCCAAAACACTGTATTAAAGCAAACCTCTACTCATCAGTCTGTTGGTTTTGTGCCTCTGCATGAGCAGTGTCTGGGACACCAGTGGTGGTCCCTTGGGAAGTCCTGTACCATTGGCAGGCTCTGCAGGCCTAATAGCTTTCTCCATACTGCTCAACAAGGGCTTTGGGAGTATAGGAGGAGCCATAAACATCAAGAGAAGTAAGTCCATATTTCCTGTGGATTTCATGCTATATATTTTCCTTAACTGGTTCACATAAACAAGGATACAAAATCTATATATCACATTATTTGGGTATGTCTGTACATACTCAGAGATCTCAGATATAGTAAGGATGCTTTAGTGATGGGGGTGGGTTTTGAGGAAGGAGAAGTGCAGATGATGGATGAGAAGGCGGCCAGGGAATAGCTTAGGATATTCCCTGGTCATTGACTGTGGAGGAGGGAAGGACATAAATCACTCATTAAAGGGAGATCCATTTTCCTTAAGAGACAAGGAAAAGATTTCAGTTCTTAGAAGCATGCCCACTTTTATTATGCCATTCCATTTCTACGGCAATCTCTGACAGAAAGGTTATAAGGATTCTGGAAATGTGACTTACACTAATTTAAAGCCTTGTTCTGGTGTCATCTCCTAACGGAAAAGCAAACCAGTTCCATTTCTGCTTCCCTGGATGGCCTGACGTATACATGTTAGTTGGATACAGTATTTAATGCAAGGGGCCATATCTAGCACAGGTTACACCAACTCTTACCAGTGATTTCAAGGCTCATGCTCCTAGAGTAATTAATTCCTATGAAGTCAGGGTACAGTGATGCAAAAGACCTGCTATCTCCCTTCAGAAAGAGTGCCTACCAGCAGCTGCATTCTGGGAGTAGCCTTTAATTCTTTAATTGTATGGAGACTTAACTATAAATAAGTATTTTCCAAATAGATGTCTATACACAGCAATACCTGTTTCTCCCTACCACAAGAAAACAAAGCATCACATGTTCAAATTGTATAAAATACATTTTTCATTGCTGTGCCTTCGTTCTCCTGTGTTGTCAAATGAATTAAAACAAAACCAATGATTCAAATGAAAACAGAAATTCCTAAACATTCCGCATAAGCTTCAGATCTACATATTTCTCTCCAATCTATCAGATTCAGGCTCAGATTTCAGAGTTGCAATTACCATGAAAGAAAGGGTCCATTATTGAAAAAAATGGCAATCACTATAACTACGTAAAAGCTGAATAGCTGAATACAAATTTTAAAGACTTATTTTGCACAATTCTGGCTTTTGTTTATTATATGCAACTTTTAAAAATAACCTAATAGTAAGTTAAAATGAATTTTGATCCCTTCTCTGCTGTGCAGCTAATGTTTCCATGAGCAAAGCCAAGTGAATGAATCATCTAGCTGAAGCAGTCTTTTATATCTGTAAAAACCAGCCAAGCTTCATTTTTTAAAAATCACTCAACAGAAAGAAGGAATACTTTTAATGATTTTGATGAAGGAAACAGAAGTAATGAAGGATCTCTATAAAGTTCCACTTGAGATGCATAGCATTAAAATAAAGCATCTTAGATCAACACTTAGCTAGTAATGCAACCTGGATGCATTTAAATCTCAAACATGACTGTATCACAGTATTTTCAGTCAGACCTCGCAGGAAATTGCTCTTTTTTTCAATATGTTAGGAGTGTTAGCCCTTCTGAGTGATTATGTGTGACCTATTCAAAGGCAAAACACCATATATGTAACTCTTTCAAGATAACAGAAAGTGGTAACTGTGCCTCTGCCTTGTACCTGCGCCCTCCTCCTCCCTCCTCATGAAGATCAACCCTAGGGGCACTCTCTTGGAAAACTTAGGGTGATTACATGGTTGGACCTCTACACAATTCACTGAAGCTTACCTGTGATGGGGTTGTCACATTGATTTCTGGGACAAAGTTGTCGTCAAATAAGTTAATGATGTTCTCCTGTTGCAACTCCTTCGTGGGTGTGAGTTTAGGCAGTGGTGGGACTGGTGGACCTTTCCTCAGCTAGGCAGACAGCAAAAATGTCACAGACTAATTCAGGGATAAAAGAAAATCTTTAAGCTAGGCCTAAATAAATTGTCTTAGGTTTTTACTTTGGCTGTTTCACCCTAAATAAGCCATGGGAATAAGCTGCGTATTGAACGGAACTGTTTAGCTGTTCACCACCAAATACTTTGAAATAAACATTAAGGGAAGAGAAAAACAACCCTATATTTCAAAGTCATTAAAACTCAAGGTTTCAGATTTGATACAAAAGCAACTCTTGGTTGTTTCTTCTTTCTGTTGCGACAGGCACACAGTGCAAGACACTAACTCTTCTATGCAGCCCATAGCTGGAAGGGTGATACTGCACAGAAACAATGCCTCTGCAGCTTTTTGGCTTCTTGAGTTCATTTGTGTTTAGCTTTGGGATTTTGTCACTGCCCACCTGTTGCCAGCCTTAGAGTGTACTTAATGCTAAGACCATATCACCTCTGAGAACTATAGCACTTCAAAGGTGCTTAGTTTACTATATTCCTCCTGGTCTACCGAGATTCACATAACTATGACAAACTAGTTGCTTGGAATAATACCAAATAGCATTGGATAATTTTTAAATCTATCAAAAAACCAAGAAAATAAATCCACAAAAAATCCTCAGGTGATATAGTGACATAACACCATTGGCACCAATCAGGCTGAGTCCTACCAGGTGAATACCCAGGCAGTAAGTTTTCACATTTTGGGAGACCAGAGAAAATAAGCATGCTCACTAGATACAAAATTAATTTTCTTCTGATCTACAGACAGCATAGAAACAGCAACCAGCACAGAAACTATCCCAATTCCAAAAACATCCGTAACATCAACACAAGTCTTTGATATGCACATGAAATATCATATACAACTCATGCTACAGATGGAACTGATGAATGAAACCAATTCTTATTTTACCAATACTAGTGAGAATAGAAATTACTCCACTGACTACAACAGTGTCAAACTTCCCAATCAGTGTTTAAAACAACCAATAAGACTTTAATTATCAGTAATTAGCAGAGCAGTATTTCAGCTAGCTTTATTTTTCATTGTTTTAGGGATTGGCTAGACCAGTGATACTCACTGGCTAATTTTTCCCAGGGTAAGCAAAAATTTGAAGATTAATGAAGAGCAGAAATATATAATGTACAAAAATTCACAAGGACGTTTTAGAAACAGGCTTTTCACACTGTCACTGCTGGTATATGGGTCCTTAGAGACAATGCAACTTCTTTAAGAAGTGTTTTACTTTGTCACTGCAAGTCCCACCAAATCACCAGGCACCTAACATTTTCTTCATTCCCCTAATGTAAAAACCATTTTCTATTCACGCTGTAACACAGGGATGAACAACTGATGAACAGAACAGATTGCAACAGAACCAGTAACCTCCCTGCCACAACACAGTCACAGCCTAGCTGAAAAACCCACCACATACATAATCTCAGCTATCTTTCACTGTACAACAGGTCATGTCCCTCTGCTAGTTATCTCCTTACCTGTGTGGGTGACTTAGGTCGGGCTGGTGCCGGAGACGCTGGTGCCAGCATATGATTAGGACTAGCAGTAGGGCTAGGTAGGGGAGAGGCCTCCTCTGGTGGTGACGGTGTTTTTGCAAAGCGGAGTGGACCTGAATCACTAGACAGAAGCAAAGGAATGGCAAGGACATATATATCTTGCTGACTTATTACCTTGAAAATCTGATGCAACAGTTGAACTATATCCCTGATGTAATGTCAGTGACCACAAAAGAAAGTATACACTGGAGATGAACTAAGCCATTATATAGTGACTAAAACTAAAATTGCAGTTAAAGACAATTAAAATTCAGTGTCAAAGGAAGTTTTAATTTTGAATGATCTTGATTTTTGGAACATTTGTTTACCTGATCATTGTAACTTGAAGAAAACAAGAGTACCTGCATTTTTTCAGATTCTGTACTTGAAATACCATTTAACTTATAAATTTATAACTATTATAAAATGTGAAATGGATTTACTGTCTTCATTTCACACACTTCTCAGAACAAAAGACTCTAAAGATAAAAAAGCCACAGGAAGGTGTAACAATGAATAATGCAAATAATTTTAAAAGCTCAGCAACTTCAGAAAGTTTTCAAAAAAAACAAAACACAGCCAAGATTATTATAAAGATATCACTATTTAGAAGGACAAATCACAATTATAAACAAGCAGCAGTTCTAGTGACTTCAACAGAGCTCTGCTGATACTAAGAAAAGATCTGATGAAGTCATAGAAATCATCTGCATTTCTCATGAAAGGACCTGGTACAAACACTGAGAAAATATTCAGCTACCTAGACACACTAAAAGCTTACAATGAGGGAGGCTATGAACTACAGTACTCAACAACCACAGTACTCAGTAAGAGCGACTCCTACACATCCTCAGGGAGAGCAGAAGCACTATCTGATTCAGACCACAGGATAAACATGGTCCTAATGCTAACACACGAAAAACTGTTCTTTGGAAGGACAAGTTTAGCT
Source organism: Promerops cafer (assembly GCA_013398275.1). Taxonomy (NCBI): domain Eukaryota; kingdom Metazoa; phylum Chordata; class Aves; order Passeriformes; family Nectariniidae; genus Promerops; species Promerops cafer. The sequence continues at coordinate 30,295 of VZSE01003122.1, read as the reverse complement.
CACACTCACCACCTCTTTCTGTGGAAATATTAAAACAGAAAAAATAAGCAGTCATTAAGAAATTTATGTCCCAGGGTACAATATTTGCCTTCAGGATAGAGTATTCAGTAGCACACAAGTTCTTAAGATGTTTCTTTTTATGCAGTTCTTTAAAAGAAAGATTAGATATTGTATTTGTCTAGTATCAACCTCTCATGCATGTAAAATGGAAAGCTGTTTCATCTCATGAAGACCCACTTGTGAGTCTTTCAGAGTATCATCACTAATAAGGGAAGTAAAAATCTATCCAGATTTTCACACAAGGCTCTGCAAACAGTACAGCAAAAGACAGTAACAAAGTAACCGAAAAAATGGATTTAGAAAGCTTTTTAAAAGTAAGTTCACACCACATTAAATGACATCTAGTAATTCACAGCAAAAATAATTTTGCTTTTTTCTCTCAATGATGGGATGAATAATTCAGTGGGAACAAGCATGTGCATGTTGGACACGGTCTAAAAGACACAGGTGGATAAAATACCTGTTGTTTACAAAAAGCACTTGAAATCTTCAAACACTACATTATTTTACATCGCATAAAAGTGTTTTACAAATCCTTTATGGAAACATAGTGCAGATTGTGAGTCCAGCTCCAAAGGCAATATGTAATATATGAACATGGATTATCACTGAAAAAATCTACAATGCAAATTCTAGTGATGTGCTTATAAAGTAGTTCTGAATTTTGCATTACGTCAGAAGTTTCAGATTTCATTCTTTGTTCTTCCAAAGTGAGATTCTTGTATTAGGAATAGTGTGGCCAGGAGGACCAGGGAGCTCATTCTTTCACTGTACTCAGCATAGGTGAGGCTGCACCTTGAGTGCTGTGTCCAGTTCTGGGCCCCTCAGTTTAGGAAGGACGTTGAGATACTTGAGTGCGTCCAGAGGAAGGCAACAAGGCTAGTGAGGGGCTTGGAGCACAAGCCCCATGAGGAACGACTGAGGGAGCTGGGGTTGTTTAGCCTGGAGAAAAGAAGACTCAGAGGTGACCTTATCACTCTCTATAACTTCCTGAAAGGTGGTTGTAGTCAAGTCGGGGTTGGTCTCTTTCTTGAGGCAGCAACTGACAGAACTAGAGTCCAGAGACTTAAGCTGTGCCAAGGGAAATATAGGCTGGATACTAGGAAAAAGTTTTTTACAGAAAGGGTAATAAAGTATTGGAATGGTCTATCTGGGGAGGTGGTGGATTCACCATCTCTGGATGTGTTTAAGAAAAGACTGGATGTGGCACTTGGTGCCATGGTTGAGGTGTTAGGGTTGGGTTGGACTTGATGATCTTTGAGGTCTCTTCCAACCTAATGACTGTGATTCTGTGTGATTCTGTGAGATTAAAACAAATGTAGGAATATCTTCCATATTTTTGAGGCAGACATTATGTTGTTTGGTCAGTCTTAATTGTTGCTAAACTTCCTCCATCTTGAGGACAAATCAGCAGTAGCCACGTGAGGAACCAATTTAATTTTTATTTATGCCTCAACATTATCCTGCTTTTGTGTTATAAACCAATTTTCTGACATTGGGTGGAAAATTTCTACACGGGCTGAGCCCTAACAGGTGCAGAAGGTGGCTAGCACACAGGAGGGGGTGGAGACCGCTGACATTACAGTCCCCAAGCAGGTAACCCCTTTAGAGAATGGAGACTTCGCCTGACAGACAATCAGGACAGACGAAACTTCCACCACTGGGCTGCAAGAGACTCCCTCCGCAGGCAGGGAAACCCCTGCTGCCCAGGAAAAACTCCCCTGACTAGGGAATTGTCCTCCCGTAAGGAGTGGACAATGGGAGGAGCATGAGCACATAAAAGCATTTAATGGCGGCTCAACCACTCCCCGCTGTCTGTTTCTGGGCCGGGGGGCTCGTCTAGAGGTGTGGCTCGGTCGGCTCCTTTTCCCTGCGGTCCTGTTTCTTCCCTGACTGTCTCCCCTTTCCGTACCTGCTCCATCTACTCTTCTAAGCTTCGCTGCTTCCCCGCAGCAGCCTGCGCTCCGCCCAAGCGCCAGCTCCCCGTGCCTCCCGCCACGCCTCGACGCCACACCGTCGCGCTCTCGCGAGAGCTGCGCAGCCTCCCCCCAGCAGGGAGCGCATGCGCCACCTGCCGATGGACGCCGACAGTGCACCCCGGGATTCTGCTGGTAACATTATGACGCTGGCCTCCTTTCTCTCTCTCCGTCTTTCTTTTCCCTTCTCTGCTTAACTTTCTATCCCTCTCCAGCAGGGACACATATCCTTCTTTATCAATAAACAGTTCTCAGGTATAATATTTGCCTCATTTGTGCTTGATTTTGTCCAAGAAATCCATTAGGAAGAATCCCCTGTGGTTTCCCTTAGAGTGGGACGCGAAAAGCTATAACATTGTTCGGATTGCTTCTGACTAGCTGGGATTAAATGGAAATTCAGGCTTTATATATTAACTCTAAATATCATTGTGTCTTGATAAGTCTCACTGTTTTACATTTCAACCTTTTTTGCACATTGGTATTAGAAATAAAATTATAGCAGAAAGGCTACATTTGTTGAAAGCAAAAAATCAGAAATACTGTACTGGCATCCACTGACCTTAAGAAAGCACCATCTGATTTTAAATTCCTTTTAGTTTTGTGCTTTAAAACAAGATTTTGCTTGAAAGTCTTTAAAAATATGGCATTTAGTGACATTCTTTTTATTTCAGCTTTTTTCGTTTATGATGCACCCTCAGATCTTTACTTTTCCCCATAAGTAGAAGAGATAAAAGATGACATTCAAAGGTCAGGATTCTCACCTAATAAGAGGAGCTAAAAACATATCTCAGTATTTCAAGGCTTTAAACAAATTATGAGAGTTAGCAACATTGCTCTAAACTAAGCATCTAAGAATAAATGCTATACACTTAGTTGGTGCAAATTGATGAAACAGTCTAAATGAACTTGGCTAAATTGAAACAGCCTTCATTCTTATTTTTGTTTTTGAAAGAACTTTCTAGAAAAATAGTCAGTGAAGAAGGAAGCTTTGCATCTTTACTCCTGTTGAGAAGAACTTCATCCCAGATACCTTCATCTACCATCCTGAACAAATAATGCCTGTTACCATGTTGTGCAGCAATCACTACAGATGGTGTAGGTGATTACTACATATGCTGAAACCCACAAAGCCTACAGCAATGCAATTCATTAAAAAGGCAATAAATTCACCTTGGTGCCCCTTGAATGGTGAAGGCCTTGTCAGCATGCTGATCCCCCAGCTTTGTCATCACTTCATATAGTTTGTGACATAACTGTGAAAACAAAACAGTTGCCTGAGTTTATGTGAACAACTATAGTCATGGTTAAAAATCTGGTCTGATAAATGATAACTTGATAACTTTATGTTACAGTATAAAACCTTCCAAAAATTTTCAGTGCCATTTATAGCAAAAGCCTAAACAGAAACCCATCAAAATCCATAGAATCAAAGATAATAGCAGTTCTTCAAAAACATGAGCTGTTTCTTAGAGAACAAGTTCATAAGTGTGACTGACTGCTTTGTGAGCTCTGATGAAGGAGGTCATCTGAAGCTTAAAGCAACGTGGGCAGCCAAGAAGATCCATGTTTTCCCCTGAAAAATCTAATCCAAATTTTCACAGAGCTTCAGTAAAGTGAGTTTTAAAAAAAAAAAAAAGGTTCCAACTTGCAGGTTGCTATAGTTAATATGCTACTATTTAGCCAGGTACATTCAAAAGATCCTCAATGAAACAGCTTCATTTGCATAACAGTCACAGATAAAATACTGCATTGCTAACAAAGCATGTCTGTTCTAGCAGACCTGAAAGGAATATTTGACATGTTTTTGTTGTACTGATTAAAGCAAAGAGGTGCTTAGCAATTGGACACAGCAAAAATACTGAAGGCAACAGTAAATTATCAAAATAGAAAGTGAATTTAGTGCTACAACTGATAATGCACTGCAATCCAAAATTGTAGGGGCTTCTCCTTCCTTTAGGAGAGAACAAATATGGCAAGTAGATATGAATATTATGATTACACCACAAATCTGGATCTATGGCAAATTCTCATGTGTGCCTCTGCTAGATTTTTACTGTAAGACATTTTTTAGCTGTCATGCATATAATAATCCATTATACATGAGATAGTCAGTTTTACTCACTAAAGCTATTTCCTTGTGAAACTTGGCTTCAAGGCTGGATACATTTTTGAAGGTGTTCACATAGAAGCCAATTCGTCTACGAAGGATGACACAAAGAAAGGAAAAAGAGAATAAAAGGTATGTGTGGGAGGGCCACAAAGGCAGATTAATTAACTGTTTTCTGGACTACAAGCAACATTCTTGACTATTACTCTCAGCAAAGCAAGTGATGAAATGTCAAAATTTCGGACTAGTTTGTTCATGATTATTTCCATTAGTGTTAAGATACGTATTTCACACTGTCCAGTCAACCAAGTTGAGACTACTTCACATCAGATGTTTTCAGCTTTTTTTAAAGAGGACTGGAAAAGGATGGTCACAAGTGCAGCACAAGCACAGGGAAGGCAAGATGCTCTGGGCGTCCATCTCCCACCAGACAGCACGCAACCATTTCTTGAAAGGACAAAGGTACCATTCTGGCATTGTAAGCCTCTGTGTCCAAATCTTATCACAGCATCAAGCTGATGCAGTTCCACCTTGGGTCAGCTTTAATGATTACAACTCAGTACAGCCCAGGCATGGGTGTCCCAAGCTCAGCTCTGAAACACATGCATATGTATATAAGAGAAAAGAATTTAATATAGACTAGACATTTCTGTGCATGTAGTCAAGAATCTGCTTACTTGGGCTGAATTATTACATACTTCTACATTTCAAAAGTAGCAGCTTTTTTCTTAAGTTTTGTTTTATTCTTTTTTCTATTTAAAACTTCCATGTATAATTTCTCCCAACTTTGATTAACAAAAATTATCTTTGGAATAAGAATTTTGGTTACAAAGATGTGGCTGGGGGTGTGTATTCTATTGCCATCTGTTAGAGGTGGGGCAGTTTTCTTTATCTCTTCACACAACCAATCTTCCCTCCAGGGAGATATCTTCTGTTAACAGGCCATTGAGTCTCACTGCATGACTGATAAAATTACATCACCCCATTGTGAGATGCTCCGCCCAGGGGGAGGAGCCAAGAATTCCTACCTTAAGCCTGCAAAACGTCAACTCAATAGATAATTTTCTTCCTGAAGAATTGTAATAACTAAAATAAAGGACTCTGAAAGCAGTTGCTTACTAAATTATGCATATTGCTCAAATTAAATTCTACCTTTCCCTGAGACTAGCTAGTGCTTTTTTATACAAAATTTACTGAAGCAAAAGGGCCCTTACTCTAAGTCGTTCATACGCAGTTTTACTTTTAGTAGGCCCATAAAACAAATATCTTTAAGTGCTAAGAAGGTTTACACTGAAATAGGCAGAAACACAGCAGGAAAATCCTCTATCAGTCTGAAATTTAACAGGATTTAATTTAGAAGGCAGATAAGACAAAGGATACTTCATATTTCCACTCCAGATGTCAATTGTTAAAGAACGTAACACATTAATGAGATACTTATTTTTCTACTGCTTTTGTTCTCCCATTCATATTGTCTGCATTTTCTGTATAAACACAATTAATGATTAAACATCTTCACTGAATGATCTATGCCATCAAATCATTTAACATCACAACATAATCAGTGCAAAACTATAAAATGTGTCTTCTGGTGTAGTTATAATAAAAAATGACCTGTAAGTAGACCCAAATCACCACAGACTACTCTGTGCTCTAGCATAATTATTTACTTACAAAATGGAAACCTTTTTGCACCTCAGAATGAAGATATGCTAATGAATCTTAAGTGCCCACATACATTGAAAGAAATAAGCATAAATACAGTACATATATTTTTGGAGCACTTGCATACATTTTTCCTTTTATTATTTCAAAAAGGTAATGGATGGCATCTTCAAGAATCCAGCAGTCTATTTTATATCAGCTCATTAAAATCCCCTGAATTCCCTTTCCTTACTCCCCATTTAAGGCCTTGCATACAGTACCTCTCTAGGCTTACCGTGACCACAGAGATGGCAACTCTTCTTGCAAGTCAGTGTTAAACTCTTCAAACACTTTCTGTGCTTTTTGAAATTCTTCTTCTGCCTAAACCAAAATGAAACAGGTGACTTCCAAAATCACTATGACACAACAAAACCAAAATTATTTTTGTGTGGTTTTCTTGGTGGGTCTTTTATAATTTTTATTAACAAAGGATGTTACTCAGTCCCATACCACGGAAGCCAATACAGGATTTGCTGTCCCCTCAGTCTCACCAAGAGAGCAAATTAGGTCCCAAACAGGACTCCTAAGTGAAAGAAGCTGAGCATGCCTACCACATGAACCAAAGCACTCAATACACATTTATGCTTAGAGATATCATTATTTCTAAGAGAGTAAAAGGAAGAGAAATTTTGTGTTCTGCCTCTGTACAGAAAAAAAATGCCACCCAATCTACCCAAGTCTTCTGCCAGCATGTTCCTGATTGTGCTACCTTGGTGATTCTGCCCTCATCTTTTCTTTTTGAGCTCTGCAGGGCTTCTAGATGATGCCTTGCACTGTCGTAGTCCACTAGCTTTCTGCTTCGTTTTGCAATGCGAGTCTGTACAGGGGTAGAAATGAAAGTAAATATGAGCAGCAGTTTTTAAAAAGCCATTTTACTTATATTGTCAATTTATTTTTTGACATATTTTTATTCTCCCTTCTCTGTTGTTCATATCTGAATTATTATATCATGTAGGAGGAACATGGGAATGGTAAAAAAGACAAACTAATCACATTATTTTAAATAAGGAATCAATTTATAGATAGTTTGGAAAGAGTTTTCATGGGTGTAGGGCTTACAGGCCTTAGAGTTGAGGTGTCAGTGTTACATAAGATGTCACATTCTCTAGAATCAGTGAACCTGTTAAACTCACGGTAATACTATCTTTTCCACTTATATATAATGTGAAAATTCAGAAATTAATGCATTTTTTCTAGCGTTGGAAAAATGCTAAATATACTTCTCTGTATAGTTGTTTTGATGCATACATAAAATACTGGAGTTCAAGATATAGATATAGATATAGATATAGATATAGATATAGATATAGAATTTACAAAGCTATATATGATATGTAAAATCCACATGTTGAGAGGGCATAAGCACAGCTTGATTTAAAAGCAAGTTTAGGAGGGTATACCACTCCTTGGTATTTTTAGATTATTTTTCCTTTAGTCCTTGATGTAAATTACAAAGGGGATGACTGTGAATTACCTACTCAGTTATAAACCACGACAGAAAAAAATCCAGTTACGCCCATACAGTCATATTCAAATACAAAAGTATCTACCTCTCACCTCTTTATCCTCACACATTTCATTTAGCAGTCATCTCTCTGGACTGTACACCAGATGGGCATTTGGCAGAGGCTAGAATCTGTATAACATTCTCTCATGATGTGTATTACAAAATCTTTTTATAACTAATTAAAAGACAGGAACCGTGGCTTAGATAAAAGAAAGATACTCATGGGTGCATCTAGTCAATAACAGAAAGCCTGCTTTCCATGTAATTTGTCTGGCATTTTAAAAGCTGAAGAGCTTAATGTGTCCTTATTGAAGACAGTTAAAATTATCTCATACCAAAGAAACAGAAGCAGAAAAAAGCATAAAAGTTTCCTTTACAAAGGCTAATTTACTTCCATGTACTACTGCATGGAAAATATTTTTGTTCACTTGGAAAATCAGTCCTGCCTAATATCAGGAATTTTCTTACAGAAAAATATCTTGTAGATTACAGGACAGCATGACTTTCACCTCCCACCCTTTTTCCTGTTTTTTGCTTGTGATCTCATTTTCAATTTATTTTGCAACTCAACAGAACTTTAAAACTTGTCCTTTAAAGAAAATCATTACTCTACTTTGATATCAGGAAATTGTCCTAGATATGTATCCAGCGTTAACAATGACCCATCCACCAGTTTTTGATGGAAGTCTTCCCAAAGTTCATCACATTTCTGAAAAGGTAGAAAGGAGAAAAATGTACTTAGTAGTTTAATGCCACTCTAAACCTAGGAGAAATACAAATGTAATTGGCAAAGATTAATCTTTCTGAAGTTTTAAAATGTTCTTTATGGAAATAAATCAGAGTATAAAGATAAGGCGATGAAAAGGGATACCTTGATATTGCAAGTACAATTCACAACAAACTAAGATTAAACTTAATAATTAGGTTGTGTTTTCATTATTTCAAATAGTAAGTCCTATGTGAAAATAAGGATTCATGGATTCAAGGTGCTCCTCAGGGTTTCGGGTCCCTGAGGGTCAGTAACACAGAATCTGAACCTGGCCTATCTTGTGTCTAAGTATGTTCACTGATGAACTTCGCTTACAGAGAAAGGAAGTACAACAAAAAATAGAAGAGAAAATAAAGAGAAAGGTCTTCCCATCTCATTCTTTTTGTACCATTAAGGTACATTTGATGAAATGGCTGATGCAGACAAGAACTCCTTGTTCTGCTGGACAACTGGAATGACAGATAGGAAACATCTCAACATCAGCTGGCAAAATAAACAAAATCCGCACCCCTGCCACCCTCCTCTGTCCTGAAGGTACAGTGCTTTTCCCCAGTCCCCTTTGGAGCTCTGGGGTAGTCACCAGGAGAAGCCCCCTGTAGTTTTCTGATTTTCATGAACATATTAATGCAGCTCATGTGACAAGGACACAATGGGTGAGATTTCTTATTAGAAGCAAATCCTGTTACATAGACATAGTGCTTGAGGTCCTGGATTCTCCACTGAACAAATCACTAGCACATGTTAAACATCCTGATTGCCCCTTTTTTGCACATTTCAAAAATGACATAACATCCTTCCCTTTGACAGAGGGAGGCTAATGGGTGTAAGCACTGCTCTGCAGGGCTGTTATCCTCACTGACAAGACTGGAAAACTGTCACATTATGTCACAGTACAAGCTGGCTTGTACTGGGCAATTAGTTCGGCTGTAAATAAGAAACCCAGCCGGTTCCATAAACCAGCCCCTGGATTGACAGAAACCTCAACCAATTACGTTCCATCCTAAGCTGCAGGCATCTCACTGGTCTGGGAGCTGGGCAGTGTCAAAGATCAGACCAATGAGCTATCCAGACTGGGTTTTTCAAACCCCCTTCATAAAGAGAGGTTCATACAATAAACTCTCTGTATTGCCACATGGGCATGGGAGTGTGTGTTGTCCCTGTCTCCGACCACCGACCCCACGAAACACGCAGCTCTCCCACATAATAGAATACTATTCCTAGGTGTTTTTTTTATCCTAACCTACTATACAACATATTATAAATGCTGTGTGATGCCAGCTTTCAGTTCATTCATTTCCTTCTAACAGAGTCCCTAATGAATTATTAGAATCTCTTAAACATGTTAAAAAGAAGTACTGCATTTATTAACACAACATTTAATCACAGTAGTCTACAAAACACCACAGCATTAGATCACAGCAAGCAACTGCCAGTCTTGTGTGTTTGCCTTTGTATCTTGCTGACATGTATTTTGAACAAATTGAAAGAATGGAGATTCTGAAAGCTAATGGACTCAAACAACATTGCTGAAGGATTCTTTAAGCCATCATCTTTCCTACCATACAGAATAAGGTCTTTTAAATGGATCCCTTTTGGAATGATCATTTATAGCCTAAACTGAACAGATACATAATTCTTTTTTTACTTTAGGCTAAGATCACAGAATTACAGAATCACAGAATCAACTATGTTGTGAAAGATCTTTGAGATCATCAAGTCTAACCCAAGACCTAACACCACCTTATCAACTATAACATGGCACTAGGTGCCACATCTGGAGGTGTTTAAGTCTTTTCTTAAACACCTCCAGAGATGGTGACACCTCCCCTGAGCCTCCTTTTCTCCAGGCTAAACAACCCCAGCTCCCTCAGCTGCTTCTCTCAGGACTTGTGTTCCAGATCCTTCACCAGCCTTGTTGTTCTTCTCTGGACATGCTCCAGCATCTCAACATCCTTCCTAAATTGAGAGGCCCAGAACTGGACACAGCACTCAAGGTGTGACCTCACCAGTGCTGAGTACAGGGGAAGAAACTTCCCTGGTCCTGCTGGCCACACTGTTCCTGATAAAGGCCAGGATGCCACTGGTCTTCTGGGCCATGTGGGCACACTGCTGGCTCATGTTCAGGCTGCTGTCAATCAGTACTCTCAGGTCCCTTTCTGCCTGGCCGCTGTCCAGCCACACTGTCCTCAGCCTGTAGTTCTGCAGGGGGTTGTTGTGGCCAAAGTGCAGGACCTGGCACTCGGTCTTGTTAAACCTCATATCATTGGATTCAGCCCATCAATCCAGCCTGTCCAGGTTGTTCTGCAGAGCTCTCCTACCCTCCAGCAGATTGACACTTGCACCCGACTTAGTGTCATCTACAGATTTGCTAATGGTAGACTCGATCCCTTCATCCAGATCATCAGTAAAGATATTAAACAGGACTGGGCAGATACACAGATCCCTGGGGGACACCACTATTGACTGGCCACCAACTGGAGACAGCACCATTCACCACCACTCTCTGGGCCCAGCCATCCAGCCAGTTCTTAACCCAGCAAAGAGTGCACCAGTCCAAGCCATGGGCTGCCAGCTTTTCCAGGATTATTCCATGGGAGACAGTGTCGAAGGCTTTGCTCAGTCCAGGTAGACAACACTGACAGCCTTCCCCACAGCCACCAGGTGGGTCACCTGGTCATAAAAGGAGATCAGGTTGGTTAGGCAGGACCTGCCTCTTCTAAATTCATCTGGCTGGGTTTGATCCCCAGGCCATCTTGTAGGTCCTGTGTGATCACACTCAAGATGATCAGTTCCAAAACTGCGCCAGGCACTGAAGTCAGGCTGACAGATCTGTAGTTTCCTGGATCCTCCTTTCAGTCCTTGTGGATGGGCATCACACTGGCTAGTTTCCAGTCATCTGGGACCTCCTGAATTACCAAGACTGATGATAAATGATGAAAAGCAGCTTTGTGAGCTCTTCTACCAGCTCTCTCATCACTCAGGATGGATCCCATCTAGTCCCACAGGCTCCGAACATCGAAGTGGCTCAACAGGTCACTAACTGCTTCCTTCTGGATCATGAGGGATCTCTTCTGCTCCCTGTCCCAATCTACTATCTTAAGAGGCCATCTGTCCTGAGGATGACCTGTCTTGTTGTTGAAAATTGAGGCAAAGAAGGTGTTAAATACCTCAGCCTTTTCCTCATCTTTAGTAACTATATTCCACACCATGTCCAATAGAGTGGAGGTTTTTCTTGGTCCTTCTTTTGATATCAATATATTTATAAAACCACTTTTTATTATCCTTAACAGAAGTGTCCAGGTTAAGTTCTAACTGAGCTTTTGCCACTCTAATTGATGCATAAATCTACCTTTGTGATCATGTACCAAAAAAAAATAAAGAGATTTTGTAATATTGCCCATGAGTCTCTTATTAAGAAAACACACCTAGAATTTATCTTTACATCTAATAGAGCTTAAGAGCCAAATTTTGGTCCTTTCACACTCAACTACAAATTTCTGAGTGTAAAATCTAATAGTCTACAGATAAAAGACAAGGTGCTACAGTAAAATGCAGCATGGGATTTTCCTGCTGTTTAACCTAAAACAATATAAAAAACCTAAACCATTCAAACAAAAAAATATGTATCTTAAATTAGGCAGTTTGGAAGTTGGGTGCTTTTAAAATCAAACCTTTGCAGCAGGGAAGGGTAGGAGAAGGCAGCCATAGAGAAGAAAAGCAATCTGTACACGTCTCTGTATTCAGGTTTACTGTTAACTAATCAAGGAGGCCTTGCAAACTGAATGTCAAATGGTTAAAAGCTTCATTGACAACTATTTGCACTTTCTTGTCACCACCATCACATTTGCTGATGGACTTCCCCCAGAACTGAGGCTCTTTAAGTGGAAATTTAGAGCACCTCAAGCTAAATTCCTGCTGTGTTGTCTAGAAAAGCCTAATCTTCTCTAATCACTGGAAAAAGGTAAAAAGTAAAAATAAATAGTGTCCTGAACTCTAATTTGCCTTTAAATTCCATATTTTTCTCAGAGAGAGGTGAGTGTCTCATAAGATATCCTGTTTAGTACCACTGGCACAACAGTTGTTACACAGCACAAAATGATACGCAGATTTGATAATTTTTAACATTCTTTTGAACTGAGAATCCTGACTTAAAATTGCATGTAGGATATCTTTGTACAAACTTGTCAGTCAGATGCTGTCAGGACCAATTCTGCTCACACTGACATTATCTCAGTGGGAGCTTTTATCAGCCAGTTCATACAACAGATGCTGCAAGTGCTGCATCTGGCCAGCAGGAGCTGCATTTCACAAGATCCATAATTTATAAGCTGAGAAAACAGGATTTAACATGACATGAAGGATTAAGGTCAATTTTGGATGCACACTTCTCCTCAACAGCTCAGATTAATCCATTTGCATCCAAAATATTTTTTCCCTCTTTCCATACATCTTACCTCTCCAATCATTTTCACATCTTCACGTCCATACCAGTCTGGCTCATACACTTCATGGAGAGACTCTGTAAGCTTCTTTGACGCATCTTGCATTCCTGCAGTTAGACAGGAAGAGGAACATATAAGTGCAAACTACAAGAAATAGTTGCTAAATATCTCTATTTTCAGCCACGTGTACTCACTATGCTATTCCCTCTGGCAAATTTAGAAAAGAGATACCTGAACTTGGGGAGACCGCTGTAATGGATGTGGTTTTATGAAGAATCTTGTATGGTCACCCTGTAAGTTTAGAAGTTTGCAGAGCCCAGTGCCTATTTATGTTTGCAACAGGGTGGTGCCTGCAGAGGATTGTGTGAAGCCAAACTGATAAGTCACTTTTGGAGCTCTTGCTACCACAGGTGGAACAAGAACAGGGACTATTGATGGTTATCACTCTGTAATACACAGAGGAGCTGGCTTAAATGTAAAATAGCTTCAATGATATTATGAGAAAGGGCCTAAATCTGTCTTCAGTGAGATCAGTTTGACCCCAAAAAACACCCTCAGTGAAGGCACTGGGGTTTGCATTTTGATACAGCATAAATCCATTGGATGCTGAATATGGTTCTGAACCCAGCGAAACCAAACTCATCTCACCTAACTTTCTAAGAGTTCAGAATAAGTAATTTTAAAATGACAACTTTTATTTCAACTTCTTTGCAAAATCTCAACAATACTTGAATTTCTTACTTAGCATTAACTTTTTTTTTTTTAAAACTACTTTTTTCTAGTCAAAATCTGTATGCTATCTTGAAAATATCTCAAAGTATGATCTTCAGATTTAACTGCTCAGTGAATGAATTTAGGAATAACATCAATATTTTTGTTTTCTGCACAAAAAAGCATTCACAAGTGGATAAGGAAAATCTATTTGAAACTTGAATGTGTAGAAGAGCGGACTTGATCTAGTCAGTTGGTATTCCATCATGCACTCCCAAAACACTTGATGAAAATATGACAGGAAAATAAATGCAGGAATGCACACTTCCTAATAAGAAAATGGTGGTCTATGGAATGGATAGGATAGGAAAACAGACACTGAAAAAGCTAAAAGTACATGCCTGTTCTCAGTCCTTGTGTACAAAAGAGAGTGGCATGGGGAAAAACAAGTACAAAGGAAATACTGGTATTTAGAGGGTACAAGCTTTCACCCTTAAATCAAAAGGTACTGAGCCAAAACAGAATATTTGATCTCTTCAGGAATTGTCTTGGGGGTGGTTTTTAATGACAGAGCTCATCTTAGACTATTAGGATAGCACAAGAATTAAGGTGTATTTCTTCCTTTTCTCCTTCATGGTTAATTCTTAGGATGATGTATCTCCAGCTAAGAAAGTGTTCCACTGAATAAAAAGGATTTTTCTTTTGCCTTAGTAGACACCAAATTACAATAAAATACAGATGAGCTTCACGTACATTTTCAGGCAGGACTCAGTTAAAATCTTTAATGTCACTTCAAATTAATCAACTCAAGAGGTAAGGCAACACCAACAGAATATCTCTTTGCTTAAGAAGGTTGCTTCTCTTCAATCAGGGCAAACATACAAACCAGGAGGGTTTGTTCATCCCTGCTCACATTTGATCCTTTCTGATAGCTGAACTTCTGCCCTTGAGCACTTTGCATGGTAAACCTGTGGCAGAGGTTCCTGCAGCAGGCAGGCTAGCACAGCTGCTAGATAATCCCTCCTGCAGCTTGCACTCAGCTTGGTCACAGACCATGTTGACACCTTTTCCTAGACTTTCATTCTTAAGTACTACAGGATTCAGGCATATATCTGGTTAAGAGAATAAGTAAAACACACCTAATATGCCATTCTTGAGTCATATCAAAACTGCACCAACTTTTACACTTTTTTTTCTGTTCTGAGAACTGGATAATCCTCCATTCCAACACATTCTGTTCTGAGAATGGATAATCCTCCATTCCACACCTGTAAAAAACATCAGTCAAATCCAGCTGCAGTGTCAGGCAAGTGGGCAGTAAAGTATTTGGCTTTTTCAGTCAGAGGCTTCAATCTGAAATTTCCAGGCTAAGATCATCCATCCTACGCCCTCTGACTGCATCTATGCCAGGTTTACTGCAATACACCAAATGGGTGAAGGGGTAAATATCAATCCAGTGAATTCCCATTCTTTTTCATACTTCTGGACATAAACTTAGAGCATCCAATGACTTTTTATTTGGCTTATTCCTTACACACTGGTACCTTTTATGCATTATTCAGCACTAAATTTAAGAGGATTAGTGTCTTAGTCATAGACTACAGGCTCTCTCTCTCAGCTGTTTTTAACTGCTATCACTCAGAAAGAAGAATTGTTAAAAGCAAGTCATTAAAGTACTAAGAAATGTGAAAAGAATTTTTACTGCTGATGAACAGTTAGAAATTTATATTTAGTATCATTTGTTTCATTCAGTACTACTTGTTGGTAATTGGGTCCTTTATTTAATAGCTAAAAGTGCCAAAATATTTGAATCACGTAGGAAAAATGTTGCTAAATGATCCAGTTACTGAAGACTGAACTTCTCAGATTAAATTATCCCTATTTCTATGGAAAGAGTCCCTATCCCTGGAGCCTCCAAAAAATTCTAAAGGCCTTCTTGTGGTAGGGATCCTGGGGGGTGGCAGTGCAGAGACATTCCCATTAAGCACACCAGACATGGGGGAGGGTAGGCGACTCTTTACCATCACAGTTCCAATGTACTCAAGCTCCCATGGAGAATGGGACAGACCTGGAACAGTATGTTGGCTGTAAAACTCATATACTGTGGGGTCTCCTCACTCCCCTGCAGGGTAATCTAGTCTGAATGATGGAGAAATTTCCATTTTCCTGATGGGATGAGACATCTTGGTCTGGCTTGTAATATTACTTACATGGTTCTTCAGGGAAATTACCTGCCCTGCCATAAGGGTGTATTTGTTATTGCTAGCAATCTATTAGAGTTTACACTGGACCAATTCAACCATTTCATTATTCATGATTAAATTTTGCAGAAAGATGATGAATAGTTTTATGGCTTTTAAGAAATTACATGACTGATTTTAAGATTTCTGTGTCTGAAGGCTAAGTGCAGTTCTGTCAACCATAGGTTGACAACTAGGCAGTAGAACTGCTTACAGACCTCAAAAGTCTCCCCTCCCCTTCCTGTATACCAGTTACTCTTTATCACTACATTAAGCCACCTGAAGTGTATGGTGCTTTCTTTTCCTCATGCAGGACTACTTTTTACCTCTGTCACTTTGCCACCTGCATGAAGATCCAGGTTATTCTTCCCCATCTGCACTGGTACTTGCAAAGAGCTTGGGGTAGAGAATGGGTGACTGATTTAGGGTTTCTATAACAATTGGTCCATAAAATCATTCAAGTCCCTCACAGCGGTCAAAAGCTTAAAAATAAATCATGAAGATACATATTGCCAGAGACTGGAAGAGATACAAGACTGAGGCATGAGATGACAAAAGTATGGGGGATAGCACACAGTCTCATCAAACTGATCATCACTGATCTCATCACCACTGATACACAGCACACATGAAACTATCATGCAGGTGAAATAAAATGGCACATAAAAGCCATTCACAAGTTCAACAGCTTTATGGCATGGTTCCTCTGAGTCCTTGAATAACCAACAAGAAAGATCAAGGTCCAGCTAAGACTAAGAAGCATCAGTGAACAAGAGAAGGAGTCTGAATACAGCAAAAATTCTTTTAAGAATGTGTGATACTAAACTTCAAATTGTGAAGTATATTAAAATGAAGGGACAGAGGGTCATAATAAGGTTTATTTGACTCTTCCTTGCTTAAATCCCCACCTGGAGTATTGTGTCTACATCTGGAGTCCACAGGACAAGAAAGATGTGGACCTGTTAGAGCAGGTCCAGAGAAGGCCACAAAGATCTTCAGAGAAATGGAGAACCTCTCCTACAAAGACCAACTGAGACTTCTGGGATTGTTCAGTTTGGAGATAAGAAGGCTCTGAGGAGACCTCGTTTTGGCTTGACAATACTTAATGGGAGCTTATTGAAAAACAGGAAGAACAACTTTTTACACAGTTAGACAGTGGTAGGACAAAGGGGAATAAATTGTTTCATACTAAAAGAGGAGAGGTTTAGATTAGGTGTTAGGAGGAAATTCTTTCCTCAGAGGGTAGTGAAACACTAGAACAGGTAGCCTAAAGAAGTGGATGCCCCATCCTTGGAAGTGTTCAAGGTCAGGTTGGATGGGGCTCTGAGTAACCTGGTCTAGTGAGTGGCATCCCTGACTATGGCAGTGGGATTTGAACTAGATAATCTATAAGGTCCCTTCCAACCCAAACCATTCTATGATTCTATGAAATCATGCCTGGATTTGTACTTCTTACTTCCAATATCAAGTCACTCAGAAGTCATGCAGCAAAATGGAAGTTATTACTGAAGTTCAAATCCCAAAACCCTTTAAAATGAACTGCTTCTCTCATACATCCAAGGGTATTAGGATGTCAAATGCATTATTTTCCAATAATTCCAGTATATGGGATTATGTGATTGACCTTTTTTACTGCAAAATGAGCCCCTGATGACAGCATGACTCCAAGCCTCTGACATCTTTGGTGCAAAAATCCCATTCAAGTGCCTAAATATGGGGGTTACCATGTTTTTGTGTGTAGATACCTCAAAAATCTTTTAATGATAGCAGTCATTCAAAGAACTGCAACAAAGACACTGTAGCAGGTGATTCAGTCATCCAAAATCTGGTCTTTGTCACTACTGACCTAGTCATCTTTGAGGAGGCCTCAGCCAGAGCTGTGTACTGTGCTCTACTGTCTCGGGTTGTGTGCTCACTCCACAGCAGCAAAGTGTGCCAATATGTGTGCCAAGGACGCCCACTGCTGGCTTGTTGACTTTGACATTTTTAAGGCTCTCATGAGTGCTTTTGACTGGATCTTTTTTAAGACAGGTAGATAATAAGGTGCTAGCAAACACCTTTCATTCTGAGTAAGAAAGTCAGTCCAAATTACTTAAAGGCAGCGACAAGAAGATGCTAAACAGAAAAGCATAGCTAAAAAGGCAAAACTTAAACAATAGAAAATTTTACACCAAGATGAACATAAAACTTGGTGAAAAAAGTAGTCCATTAGAGAGTAAAAGAGCAAAAGGACCATGAGTGTAGAGTACTAGGAAAAGAAGAGAAGGATGGAGAAAGAAGATGAAACAGAGAGGAGTGTTGTTGTCACCAATACAGAAATCAAGGCAGCATGTAAACAGTCAGCTTACGTGACAGGACATCTAGCCAACAAATAGCATCGTCCTACTGCTTCTGAATAACCACCAGACCATGTGTGTGGGGAAGAGTGAAAACTAAGAAAGCAAAATTAGCATTCAATATGTTCCCCCCAAAAGACTGATGCTATAATTTCCTCCAAGAACAAAAGACATTAGCGCAGATTTGTCTGGTATGGAATTTTCCTTGGGCAGCCCATCCAGAAAAGAATAGATGGTCAAAGACAGTAAGCTACTGCTTTGCTTCCCATTTTATAAATCACATCAAAAAGAGCTTTCTTACCTGCCTGTGAACAGCTGATGATGTTATTACTATGACAGTGATTTCCAGGGATGTTAATACTCATTTGCAAAATTTTCCCTACTGGACTGGGGCCAGGTTAAAAATACATACACACATATATGTCTATCATATATTTATATTTATCTCAAGAAGCTACTGTTTCTCAATCAGTCACCAACTCTTATTCCCTTCTCTTTAGCCTCCAACTCCTCCAAAGAGCAGTGGCATGAGAAAGAGAACACTTTGCTTACAGTACTCAATTGAGTGTGCTGGATTTACAAATGTCTAGTAGGATTTAAATGGCTGTTTACTTATCTCTGATATTTAAGCACTGATAAGTGAACTTCTGCTACTTAGATTTTCAATGTAGTATCAAGAGACATCACATTTGACTTTTAAACTTTAAAAAAATGGATTAAGCAGCCAGAAATAGATGAGAAATTACATTATCACAGGGAGCATGGTTTTGGAGGAAGCTCATCATCCAACTAGTAATAACCTGGAAATATTACAGTTGTGGAGATCAAGAAATCCCTTGCCTTGCATAAGGTACTTCATATTCTAGCATTTGCAAAGATGAATAACAAGGTGTGTAGACTTTGTGGGTGCTGAAAATGCATGCAACATGAGAGTCTGGGCAGCGGAGGATGCACACAAAGAACGGTCAAGGATGCAAGACTGTACATACACGAGTTGACATTGAAAGTGCATAATCCCTAACATCAGGTTAAAGAGAATCTTACTTGTATTTGTCTTTGTATACTTTAAACAAGCTTACTTGTCTCAATTTTTAAAAGAAGTTTGCTTTATGAAAACAAGATATAAAACTTAAAAATCACCTTTAATGGCAGCTAAATATCCTTTCAGCTCTCTCTGGAGTCTGGAACCCTCTGCCTGAAAAAAGAAAAGCATGGAAGTGAAAACACATGTCAGTTATATTTAATGCCTTGAAACATGCATGCAGTATATCTAACAACAACCAAAAGCAATTTCAGTACCTATCTGATTAATAGTGTCACATGTTGCAAGCATGCACAGATTCATATAAAAAGAGGGCCTGGCAAAGGAGGCTTGCATTGTGTACTCTCTAGGCTAGAATTTCTGGGTTTATTTTATCAATCATCTGTACTGGGAAGAGCTCCACCCAAAGAAAAACAAGTATATTTTACATCTAAGGTGCAGTTCAAGTCAGCCGGGCCTATGGCCTAATCTGAAACACAAAGAAGTATAATCAAAAACGGTAAACTTCCACTGGAAACCACTTAAATGAGGCCCGTTTAGACCTGAAGAAAGTTCTACCCTTACACAAGTTGTTTACTATATTTGCAAACAATTTCCCAAGTATTCTAAAATTTTAACATTTTGCAAGCAAATAACTATTAAAATACAATAACGTTAGTAACTTTGTTTTGCTTGATTAGTGCATCTTGCAGTCTCCTTTGAAATCTCAACTGTTTCTTTGGCAAATACATCAAAATTATCTTTCTTTCTCTTATACCAAGAACCTTGGAAAAACTCGGAACAGAGAAGACAATGGATTTTGTTACTTTATCTCTGACTGTACCACAAGTTGCACTTCCCAGTTCCTGCGATTTTCAAAGAAACCTGTGCTACACACATACTTTATTGCTAAAAAGGTGCTGTCCAGGACACCTTCAATAGCCTGAAAATTTTTGAAACAGTCCACATTTACCAGTTTCCAATATATTTCAAATAATTTATTTAAGCAGTTGGAAACTACAGGAATATCAGCTTGCAGTCACATTTTCTCACATACAGCTATACCATATGGAAAAATCAGCAGCAAAATGTGACTGATGGCTTCAAAATATGACTGACTGCTTTTGAGTTTCATATTTTCCATGTGAAAAATAGAATCTAAAGGGTGCATGTGAATAATATGAATACTTTAGAAGGCAGAAGGTATAAGCTGATATAACTCCACTTAAAGAATGTCTGATGTCAGTAAAGGATTTGCCATCAGCAACTACAATGCTCAGAGCATTCAGACACAGAGTATCATAAGAAATTCAATTTGATAGGGGCTATCTGATGCTTAAAATCCATCATAGATGCAGCCATGTTAAGTCAAAATTATGGTTCTGAAAAAATACTTGTCCCAACAGTACACACAATACAATGCAGATTGCACTCACCAAACTCATTTCTCCCAGCTTTTTGAAGGGAACTGTAGGCTTTAGAATGGGATCATCAACAGCCCCCACCCCCATCTCTCAAATTGTAGTGCACTATAAGAAGAGAGCAACTGTTTAACCTCCTGGAAATATTAAAGAATGTGGAAGGTAGAAATGCCTGAGTGGGCCAAGAAAGCAGACTGAATTCACTTGATGGAGTCAACAAACAGAAGCTTGCTTTTACACTAATTTGAGCTGAAACAAGTCACCTACAGCTCTCAATCCATAACCGACTCAAGTGTGAGCACAGGAACAGACCTACCAGGGTGGTACCTGAAAAGCTGCTGGGTAACAGCAGGTGTGAAAAGGCAGCCAGCCCACCAACCATTCTCTGGTTTGGGACCATATTTGATGCTACAAGGAAAGGCAACCTCTTCCCCTGTTTTGGAATCAAAGCTGCTGTGGCGGTTTCAGTTTGAAACTGGACGGAAACACCAATTCGTGTAGTGGTTTGAAATTTCCTGGCCAATGCACCAAATAGTGTGGTGGTTTCTGTGCTGGCCAGCCACACGTGCACTCACTAGGATGTACTTACTCATTTCCTGCTGTGAGATGGGATTAGGAGGAAGGCAAAACAGGCTCAAAACTTTAAAAAGGGTATAAAGAAAGGTTTATTAACAGGAACTAAAAGAAAGAGTGATAAAAAATCAAAACAAACCCTTTAGAACCTTCCCCTCCCCCTACAACCTTTTCTTTCCCACTGACAATGTAAAGCAACAAAGCTCAGTATTTTCAGTCAGGTTACCACCTTTAGAGTAGTCTTTCATCAGTTCACTTGGGGAGAGAAGTCCCTCTTGCAACTGTCATGGAGACATTTCCACAAGAAAACAGTTCTCTCGTGGCTTTAACTTCCATGAAACAGCAGCCACCCAGGGGGAAATCTGCCATTGTGAAACCCTCCCATCTTCCCACAGCTTTTCCCACAGCTGTGTGTATGGGCCATGTTAACTTATGGGGTATCAGTTTAAAGATGAACTATTCAAAAGCAAAGGTTCTCTTCATCTGTCTTTAAGATCATCTTCATCGCTGGGAACAGACGTCATCTCTTTTCTCTGGGGGGGCACAGAATCTTCATTACTCTTCTCTCTCACTCCCTTTCTCTCTCTCTCTCTGTTCAAACTTCTCAAAAAATCAGATGGAGACCTTTGCCTAAGTAAAATAATCTCCCCATACTTCTTTCATGCGTTACAGGGCGAAAAAAAAGTCTTTTTCTATAGCCTTGCAAGAGGATTTCAGCCTCAAGATCAAGGCATTTCCTCATCCCTCTCATCTGGGACTCAGCTTATTCATCACTGACTTCAGTATCTCATGTTGTTCCTCTACACACTTGCATTTTGTTCTTTTCTCTCACTCAAGGGAGAATTGAAGCACTGAAAGAGCTAAAATCTCACCCAGGGCCTGCAGATGGCCATGTAACCCTGGCCGGGCTTGGTGCTTGCTGCTGGAGTCAGGATCAGCCACGCTGGGGGAAAGGGCCGGGACCTCAGTCACTTGGACACAACAGGAGCACGACCGAGGGGCCGATGGCTTCTCCTTCCCCCCCCGCCCAATGGCTGTGGGCAGGTCTCTCTATGGTGGTTGAATCTTGGCCAAGCCAGCCCAGGCCAGGGCTGCTCCCAGGGCTCTGCGGCCTCTGGCCAGGCCCAGTCTGGCAGCAGGGAGGGAGCGGGGGCAGGGCTAAGACGTTAGCAATCACAGCTGCAGCCACAGCCCAGCCCTGGTCTCTCTCTCCGCGGCCCTGTCCCCCTTCCCAGCAACCGATGGGGGGAGGGGGCCCGGCCCTGCGGCAGGAGCCACCCTGCCCGGCTTCCCCTGTTACCTCTTTCCCAGCCCAAAACCAAAGAGGGCTTTCCCGGGATTTTTTGTCTTTAACATGGGTATTCACAGAGGCATATCTGCTTTCTCAGTGGTGTAATAGATTGTCAATTCTCAAAGCTAATTACTGATTGGTTCTTTTTTGTCAGACATGGAGGAAACTACAAACAGCTTCCTTTTGCACCATTTCCAAAAGTGCCTCCTGTCCAAACCAGGACAGTTGCATATCAAAACAAGGGCCAGAGAGGTGCAGAGTGAGTATCAGTGGATTTAACCTCAGATATAATTACTTATAGAACAACAGAAAATTTTGGAATAGTAGCTTGATGTTGTGTCCTTTAAGAAAATATTATGTATATATTTTAATACTTTAGTATTTAAATACTTTTAATACTTTTGTATTTTATTTATTATACTTTAATACTTTTAGCAAAAGGTACTACCCCAAAGTGTCATTACAACGCATTATTTCATGCTACATAACACAGCAAAAGCTAACTTCATTCTGTGCTCAAGTGGTAGGCAGGGGGATGACAGAAGTTGTCTGTTTTCTGTGGACCAAGGCATGAAGTGATCAATGCTTCCACAGAGGAAAGGAGATTGTACCCAGGAGCAAATTTCTTGATCTCATGTCTGAAGAAGAGAATCAGCAAATACTTGGCAGAAACTAGATAGAAGTTCCCCTTTTATGCATGCCAGTCTACTTGTGGGAGGATTCCTTGTACTGTGAGAAGTCACATGAAGGCACAGAAGTTATCTTTTCATTTCATACCTTCTTTGGCCTGACCTATTGTGGTAAAAATGGAAAGTATGGAAACTTGGTTCTTCATCATGGTCCAGCTGAACAGGTGACCATATAGTAAAAACTTCTAGTTATTAAAAAATCTCCGGTGTTCCGGGAGCAGCAAACCAAGAGCCTCCTTAGCTGATTTCATGTCCAGTTTTATTCATACACATGATGTTTTGTCACTAGGACTAAGCAGCACACCACAAATGTCAGGGAAACACATTGCTCAAACACTCTGTTTATAACTATACTGCTGCGCAGCATTACAACTCCTACCCTAAACCACTATTAGATTTGTTGTGCTTGATTAGCATTGTGCATCATCAGCAACTGCTGTTCAGGGAAATGTGTAAGAAAAAGTCAATGTAGTAAAACATGATGTAAATATTTTGCCATATATGCTGTTATGAGTTCTGACACTTCATTCAAAAGAATAATTTTAATATGCATCTCCCTCAGTCTAGGTTATTAACAGGCCACAAACACCTGAAATATCTAAGCATGAGAGAGTCATATGACTTTTCCCTCATTATCAATTGTTGTTTGATGTGACACTGAAAAATCCATGAGCAAGGGCCAGCTCCTACTGGAACTGAGATACAATCTTTCAGTTTCAATGGCAACAAAGTTAGACCTTTCTAAAAATACCAGAAAAAAATTAGCATCAAAAGCCCTCAGCCCTGTGAATTCTGAAAAACGTGAATCTGGTCTATACACTTTCTATAGTAAACTCATTATTAGTGAAGACAGACATACTTTTGTCACCTAACAGACTAATTAAAATTCATAAGATGAAAATACTGCATTTCTGACTATTCACATCTAGAAAACTGTTACATACAGGTTTTAAGATTATCATGTATTTAATGTTGTCCCTTTATGGTGTTTACTGGTACACTCCTTCTTCTTTCTGTTCTATCAAATGAAAACATCCAGTGGCTCTGAAACCACTGCTCCAAATATCTTCATTAAAGCCATGAATTTTGTTAAATGAGATGCAGCTTCCTGAGGGAGAATGAAAGGTAGGTGTCCTTTAACCAATGTTGTATCCTTCTGAAATGAAATTTCCCAAGACAGCACTGATGCTTCCTTTAAAATTTCATAATTTCTTTCATTTATTCTACAGAGACCAGCAAAATGAGTCAGAGTTTTATAAGAAGTAAGAAACTCCAGAGGAAAGTCTTAATAGCAAACTTCTCACAACCAGTTTGTCTGATAACACTATGCATGTTCTACCAGACTCCAGCACCAAAAATCAGTGCTCTTAGCTCACCTGATCAGTATACAAACTCAGTATACAAATCACCCATTTTTGGGTGATACAAATCACCCAAACCAGCACCCATTTTTGTGAAAGTCAACACAGCTCTTCACAGCAATGTCCCAAATAATAGTTTGTTGCTTTGAACAATGTAGCCTATCAGCTTTCTACTCTCTGGTCTCATCATATGGTCAGTATTATATACCTGGCACAGACACATGCACTTAGTGAGATAAGAAGGTTCAGTGTTTCAGGATCTAGCAATCTACAGCCACAGACCTTACATACCGTGGCAGCAGCATTAGGCCTTTTCAGTACTACTGATTCTTGGGTATGTTTAGTTTCAGTTTTCTTTTAAATTCATAGCATTTAAGCATATCTTAGCACTGGAAGTAAGAAAAAGAGAGCCACAGCACTGTTGGCTGTGAGACTGACAAGACCTAAAAAAAGTTAATGATGAAAACTAAAACCCCATAGTTTCTGTCTAACCAGCTCTTGCTTCCTGATGGATCAGAAAATCTGTTGCATCCACTCAGAAATTAAAGACCAGCTTGCCTCCACAACAGTTGTAATTGGATGATCTATTTGCCATGAATCATGAATCTACAACTTTTCAGTCAGAACAAAAGAGTTTGATTTTTCTATCATGTCACATACAGGATGTAAACACAATACATCTTTCCAGGAAAGGTCAGCACATGAATGACATACAAAACCCAAATATATCACTCCAATTTAGTGAGAGGCAAGAGCATTGAAAATATTGAAACTGGAGCAATAACAACAACAACAACAACAACAACAACAACAGCAACAACAATTAAAAATAACATTATTAATGCAGCTCTAATTAATACCAGAATTTCATCATTCCATTGCTAAGACATCAGAGAAATAGCTGAAAAGAAAACATTTTCTGTACCACCTGGAAGACATTCTTTATTGTAATGTGTAATTGTACTTGTCACAGTGTTGAGCAGTGCTGTCTCTTTGTTTATAAACACTTTGAGTACTATTTACTGCTAGGTCCTTCACAGAACTCTCTAGTATGAATAAAAATAACTATTAAATTAAGAGAAGCTTAACATAATAAAAGGCGACTTCAAAAAATCTGTAATTCAATATAAAATCTACCTTCTTTCCAGAGTACTCTATTTTACCATTTATCAGTGGTATCTATCTTGGTTATCTTTATCTTGGTTTAGAAGACAGGTGTCTGCTAAGGATGGCAGGAACCTCCTTTGGAATGGAGAATATGACCCCCTTCCCTCTGAATTATTATAATTTTGAAATTAAGAGGCTTTCAGGCAAAGATAGGAGAAAAGGATTAACAGTTCTTTACTAGTATGTATATGGATAACAAGGCAACAGTGGGAGCGACAATGAACAGAACCAGAAACCCTTCTTGTGACAGCCTTTCCCCTTTGGTGTAGTTACAGTCACAGCCGGCAGGGGTGCTGTTGGCTCCTGGCCAGGCAGGGAGGATGCGATGATTCCTCTGCAGCTGCAGGGGGCGCTGTGGCGCAAGGTTTGGCTGCCTCTCTCATTACATGGTAATGGCATTTGGCTGCCTCTCTCATCACATGGTAATGGCAGCCGCAGCCGGCAGAAGGGGATGGAGAAGGGGCTTCCTTTACAAACTCACGGGGGACAGCTGGTCCCGGTGCCCCCT
Source organism: Promerops cafer (assembly GCA_013398275.1). Taxonomy (NCBI): domain Eukaryota; kingdom Metazoa; phylum Chordata; class Aves; order Passeriformes; family Nectariniidae; genus Promerops; species Promerops cafer. Next base: position 4,412 of record VZSE01003122.1, on the reverse strand, counting down.
CTGGATAGCAAAAGGAGCTGTAGCAGGAACTTCAGAAGCAGCAAGCTGGAATGGCAGGGACAAGCAAGATCCTGGAGTGATAAATGAGATGTATCAGAAACTCTGCAGCTGTAGCTGGAACTGCGGGGCATCCCACCAGAAGAAGAAGGGGCCACAGCAGAAGAAGCAGGATGGGGCTGGGATCCAGTGGCAACAGAGAACTCTGACCCCCCGAGTAAGCAGCAACTCGACTGTCCTCCTCCGAAGCCGGGAGGCCAAGACAGCTAGGAGCTGCGCCCAGCCCCCTTTTCCCCAGTCCAATTCCTGTGGTATCTCTGCCCTCCAAGAGAAACCCTGTGGGGGCCTATAGCTGGCCTGTAGGCCTCATAGTATAAATAATTCCATATTTATAACTGAAATATGTAATTGATTACATAATTACCTTACTAATGTAACTTGACCAATAAGGCCCATAGGAGACCAGGCCCAGGCTGTTGGAAATTCAAGCTGCTATTGGCTGGTTGGCTGAGTGGCAACTAGCTCAACCAATGAGGATTAACCTCATGAGCCCCCAAGCTATAGAAGGAGGAGAGATTTCAATAAAGTTGTCTGTTGCTGCATGAACCTTGGTATGTGTCGGTATGTGTGTGTGTCTCTGCCATCAGTGACATCTGGTGACCAGCCAACGTGATAGCAACAAGCTGCTGTGGATATTGCGGGGAGGTAGGCACAGGAGAATTTGCTGTGGGCAGTTGGTGGGGCTGTGGAGGGTAGCGGATATTGCCGCGGGCAGCGGAATTGCTGCAGGACTCCTGCAGAGCAGTGGATATTGCTGCAGGCAGTGGAGCATGCTGCAGAAAGTGGCGGAGTGTGCCGCATGCGGTCCGGACTCCCCACTTTTAGTGGAGAAAGAAGACGCCACTGGGGACATGGGTGTATGGGCTTCCCTACCAGAGGACCCTACCCTAAAGGTATGGACTTCTCTTTTTAATGTTGTAAAGCCCTTGGGGCTTATATCAGACCTCCAGGGACAGTTAAAAGGCGCGCAGGGGAGGAAGACGGATGGAGCAGCCACAGCATGCTGCGAGATCGTTGGGAACCATGAAGTTTCCCTGGGTGGGGACAGAATACCGGCAGGGCTCCCTACAGCCATGTGGGACCAAGTTGCCGCACCATGCTGAGACTCCTTGCCCGTAAAGTGCCCTGCGGCTACTAAAGACTGCCTTATCGCCCTGTGCCAAGATGTGCAAACAACGGGACACACCCCAGCTGAGCCCAGCTGCCCTAGAGTGGAATTTGACCATTTAAGAGCCATGTCTAGTGCTAGAGCTGATTCATGGGCAGATCCTGGAAGTACATCACTGTGGGTGCCTGGGTATCCAGTAAACGTTACACCTGGAAGCAGCGGTGCACTGCAAGGTCCGAAAGTCACTGCTGCCAGCACACATGCACCGCTGCTACCGGGGCTGGACTTACTTGAGGAATACACACCAGCTAAGAACATAATACACACCGGAGAAGATGACTCTGCTGCTGCTGAGTCAGCAAGGCACAGAACTTTCTCTTTTGACCCCGGTGGATCCACCCACACCGAGCCACCACCTTAGTAAGCCCACAGATAGCAGCTGCTGCACCGGGTCCGAGAAAGCCCACCGTGTGAGAAACAATGACCTTCTCCTGCCTTTCGCAACACAGCTTAGAGGTTGCGGGGCTGCCCACCACCACCGCTCAGGGGAGAAGTGCCGAGATTAGGGACTGGAATGGCCCCGGCCTGCACCGGTGTTCCAGTTTACTGCTTGATGTGGCCGTAGTCTCTGCCTGGCCGGCACCATTGCCTCGGGTCCCCAGGGCCAGGGGACCCTCTGACAGCTACCGAAAACCTCATTTCTCTCGCCTACAGCAGCGGTGGGGGGTAGGAGAAAACGGGCGAGAGTATCCCAACCACCATAGCTGCCACAGCCCACTGTGGCTACTTATCAGCAGTACAAGTGCCCAATGTCCAGGGCAAACCTGAAGTGAATGCCGCAGAATTAAAAGTTCCTTTAACAAAGCCTTTGAACATCAGATGTGACAAAGGGTTATCCTAAAAGCAAGTACCCATCCTGATACTGGATTTATGTTTATACCTTTACAGCTTTGGTCCTCAGGGTATGATTGGCAATTCTAATATAATTTCCTTTTCACATATACATTGAATTTCAGTATGATACTTTGTAATACTTAAGGATTTTAATTTAACTTAAAAATTTTCTCCCATATGTGGGGACTTGTAGGTCCCCCATTATCCCGAGGCCATGGACCCAATCTAGAGTATAAGTTATGGAGTTTATGAATATGTTAATTCTTGTACCCTGGTTGGCCCTGTTGGCCTGTCTGTCATGTTCAGTTGTAATGTTTCTGGAAAGTTCCCCCAGTTCTGTACCCCAGTTGGCTCGTTTTTGCCGCAGTGTCCACCCATCTTCCCTGATTGGCCCTTAGTTATGTCTCCCTTAACCCTATTGGACCCTAGCCCTCAGATCCGCCCCTGGACCCTCCATATAAAACCCTGTGCTCCCTCAGACTTCCCGCCTTTGCTGTGGCACCCTTTGGCACCCTCACACCTCCCTACACCCTCTCCTTCAATAAACACTGTTCGCCAGAGAGCTGCTCAAAGGTCCATTTCTCTGCCACCTGCGCTGTCAACTCTGCTCTGCAACCAGTTGCTGCTCGCTCATCGGGGTTGCGCTCCTGCCCATCCGGGCAGTAGAGGCAGGTCGACGCGACACCCATATAAAATTCCCAGCAATTTTCCAGGTTGTTTTTACCTTCACAGAAAAAGAAGTATTAAGGTGTTGTTTTCCTCTTCCAAAAATCTTACAGTTTCAGTTATGAGATTTCCAAGCTTAAAATTAAATTTTGTTCTTAGTTACCTAGAATTGTGCAGGCATATTATTCAAGGATAAAAGCTGTTAGACAAATGTGTACCAGCCAAAGGTACAAATAAAGTTCTAAAGGTTATAGGGTTATTAAGAAAACACCAAAAGGTAACCTATTTAATATGCTTGCAAAGGAAAGCCTTACATACATTGTACTTAAACAATATTCATGATAATATTTACCTAGACCTTATCACCTTATATCTAACTAGACATACCTTGTGATAACTCCAAGTAATGACAACATAACACTTAACTTTGTCACTTTCAATTTAATGATTATTCATAATTCTTCAAAAGAAAAATGTTGTGCAGAATAAAACCCTAAACATAGACTTGTAAATCCCTCTGCTGTGCCATATATCTCCTGCAATTAATGTCAGCCTGCAAAGATAGCCTGGTATGGAGTCTCAAACTATATATCATAGAAAACAAATAGATTCTGTAAAAGTATGAAAATCTAGAATGAAAGTTTAAAACAAGTCCAAAATAGAAAACCTGCTCTGTTCCTGAAAATCGACCTTTTCTATTATATTTATGCAATTTGTATATTTTTTGTCCCTGAAAGTCTTGTAAAATTCTCAATATTCCAAAGTCATGAATATAAATATGAAATGATTACACAAGAAAACACAAAATTATAACTCTCCACCTAGATAACATAAATATTCAACACAGAAGATTAAAATTCATTAAGAGTTAAAAATTAAATCAAATTAAATTTTTTACAACCATACCATCTCTAAATTAGTGTCTAGAGGTTTTCTAAAGACATTAACATGTTACTTTAGAAGACACTTTCCAGCTAAGAAATAACAGTAGTA